>JAJGOT010000112.1:417500-427500 GCA_022457155.1 Cladopsammia gracilis
TTGTTTGATCTGCTAGAGTGCTGTGTGTGTGTGTGTGTGTGTGTGTGTGTGTGTGTGTGTGTGTGTGTGTGTGTGTGTGTGTGTGTGTGTGTGTGTGTGGGGGGGGGTGCCCCCCAGGGAATGGAGCAGGGATATGGGTGGGAGTGCGCCTTCTTTCTCTTAAAATGCCGGACAGCAATCAACTACCTGAATCAACAAACAAGCAAATTTTATTGACAGATATATGTTCAAATTTTTATCACCAGGACGGACGCCGGAAAGGGAGTGGGGGGGTTGGGGAGCGGTTATATAGTCATGGGATGGTACCGCTTTCGCTTAAAATGCTTGACAGCAATCATCTACCTGAATTAACAAGTAAGCAAATTTCGCCTTAAAATGACAGTGGATTCAAATTTTGATAACTAGGCAGGTGGATAAAAAAAATGCCGCCCCCAAAAAGAAAAACGTGGGGAGAAGAACATATGCTCGCCGCGATGGAAGCGGTCAGAAATGGTGTTGCGATCAGAAAAGCCGCCGCAGACTTTAATGTTTCCAAATAAACCCTTGGAGACCGAATAACTGGACGAATTGAGCACGGAGTCAAGAGTGGGCCAGACCAGATTATTTCTGCCGAAGATGAAAGAAAGTTTGCTGAGTATCTCATTGACGTCAGTAAACAGGGTTACGGGAAGAGTAAAGAAGTAATCTTGTATATGGCTACTCAGATCGCCATTAAGCGTGGAAAGGTTGTCAAAGGTAATTGCCTCTCTGAAATGTGGTGGAGGAACTTTTTGAAGAGAAATCCAACAATTTCTCTGCGAGCGTCGCAAAACTTTGGACTCGTAAGAACATTTGTGACGCGGGAAACCATAGAAGCGTTCTACGCGCGGCTTCTTGAAACAATGACTGCAAATGCATTTGGGTCATTGCTAGAGAAGCCGCACTTGATTTTCAACTGCGATGAAAGTGGTTTTGAGTTCGATGCAATCAACAAGATCGTGGCGGCAGCTAGAGGAGCCAAGCACATTCCGAGGGTATCAAAAGGTCAGCACGAAAAGGTAACGGTGCTGGCCTGTGCGTCTGCTGCAGGCAATAGCCTCCCCCCAATGTTTATTTATAAGAGCTTGAGTGGGCGCGTCCCAAATGAGGTCCAAGAAGGAGCACCGGCCGGCACCCTCTTTACAGCGCAAAAATCCGGTTGGATCGACAAGGATTTATATTACAAATGGTTCACGGAACTGTTTTTACCATCCATTCCAGCAGAACGACCTGTTCTTCTTTTAGTGGACGGGCACAAGGCACATGTTACACAAGAAGTTATCGAGTCAGCTGCCAAAAACCAAGTACTAGTGTTTTGCCTGCCTGCGCACTCTTCACACCTTCTGCAGCCGCTTAACCTTTCTCTGTTTGGTCCGCTTAAACGGGGATGGGTGAGAGCCTGTGCGGCATTCAGCCACATAACATCAACAGTGGTCAACCAACGCAACTTCACCAAGATATTTAACATCGCGTGGCATTCTAGTTCTACACCGGAGGTAATCAGAGGAGGTTTCAAAAGATCTGGTATCTTTCCTTTTGATCCCACAATGTTTGATTATGGCAAGTTAGCGACGACCATCTGTTCCACATCAACATCTGAACGAGAGCAAACGACACCGAGTGAAATGCCTGCAGTCACCAGTTCAGATTCTGTTACAACGGCAGCAACCGTGCCAGCTAATACTTTCACGTCGCCAGTTGCCTGTGGTATTCCCCCGGGTTCTGTTCCTTGTCTAGAGCTTCTGCAGGGAGACCCGTGGCTCAGTGCACCTGAAGAAGTTTACTTACCCTTTCCTGATACCGAAGTTTCAGAAGTTACCAGCGTGCGTGACACCTTTGTCGCCTTAGAAAAGAACGTTGGCCAGACCATACGAGAGAAGTTCCGCCGCCGTTTCCAAAATAGCTACGACGTTCCAGGTGACCATGAGTACTATGCATGGGGGATCTGTTTGTAAAACTTGGGGGTGAAGACAACAATGGAGCCTGTCCATGCAAGTCAGCGTGCTCGTGTTCTTGTGCGGGGATTGGTTTCTGCTAATGCCTCAACGGCACTGCCACGTCACCAATAGTCAGTTCCACAGCGGAGGGCAGAGTGGTTCAAGACCCCACACGCCTCCTAGCGTTACCCAACCATATAAAATCTCTAC
The DNA here is from genome assembly GCA_022457155.1 of Cladopsammia gracilis. Lineage (NCBI taxonomy): Eukaryota > Metazoa > Cnidaria > Anthozoa > Scleractinia > Dendrophylliidae > Cladopsammia > Cladopsammia gracilis. The sequence goes on from JAJGOT010000112.1 coordinate 419,666, forward strand.
ACCATCTGGAGACATCCAGATCGACGAGGAACTGTGCAGCATTATGCTGCAGCCCATGCGTGAAGTAAGTGGAAAGAGAAAGCGGGTGGCCAGAAACCTCGATCCAGGTAATAAATGTATTACGGGAGAGGTATTTCTGGAAGCATTACGATCTGAGAATGCAAGAAAAGAAAGAGAGCAGAAGGAAAAGGAAGAAAAGAAAAGAGAGCGAGCAAGAGCTTCCGCAGATAAAAAAAGGAAAGCATAAGAAAAAAAGAAAAATTGAAAGAAAAAGCCGAAAGAAAAATGGCAGAAGAAAAATGGAAGAGGAAAAGAAAGCAAGAAAAGACAAGAAAAAGAAACAGAAGATAGGGGCAACGAATGGTGCTGCAATGAGAAGAAAATTAGCCGAAATAGCAGAAGAGAAAGCAAGATACCATTGCGAAAAGTGCAGCAAAGTGTATGACGAAGATGAAGATTGTTCGTGGATCGAGTGCGATTTTTGCTCCGATGGGTTTCATGTGTCATGTACCGATCTCCCTGTTTTGGATGAGCTGAACAGCTCCACGGACTTTACTTGTGACTTGTGCGAAGCAAAGGGATTTCCAAGTCACAACAAGTTCTAAAGGCAACAACAAAACAGTTTAGAAAGCAAGATTTTGTTGCTAAACATTAAAAACGATCCAAAAAAAATCCATGTTTGTAGCCTATAGCCTACCCTCAGGTTTGGACAAAATTTATCTTGGGAGTCAATTGCATCTGTTTTGACACAAACCGGTAGGGTAAAACCGATTCAGGCGATTAAAGTGTTTGCAGAAGCACATTTGAATCCTTGTCTTTCGATACACACCCCCACCCCTTAAACCACCCCCCCCCTCACCCACCCCCTAACCCACCACCTCCTCCTCCCCCGCGCCCAATGAACATCTTCACGGAATGAAAGAAAACCTTCCTTCTTGCTATTGATGTTTCTGTAACAAAGCTGGCGTGATCTGTTGCAAAAGAGCCTAAATAAACTCCAGGCGGTTTATACTAATATTATAATCGTTCAACTGAGAATAAGTTCATTATAGACCCGTCCCCCTATAGGGTCGTAAAAAAATCAGTTGATAATGCTCCCACAATCCAAAGCGGGCATCAAGCAGTAGATTATTGTATGTCCGATAATCGATCATGCATGTCCGATGATCAATCAGCATGTCCGATAATCAATAGGCGTGTCCGATTATCGATCAAAGTAAAGAATATTTTCAAATCGGTTTTGTCAGAGATATGTCGCTTTTTAGACATTAATAGAAAGGAATTATCAATTTCACTTGCTGAAGGTTTGGGAGGATGAAGGATTTCGCTATTCGTCGATCGAGCGCTTGGGAAGAAGCGACGAGGTAAAATTGTCCAATAATATATACGAATACCTTATATTTATTATAACATTTTCGTTTTTCCTGTGCCCACTTTGAAAAGCCCTTGCTTATTGCGGGCACAAGCTTTGTAAACTTATATTTAACTTGAAATAAAACTTGTTGTTGTTGTTGTTGAATGGAATTATGACCAATTATAATAGAATGATATACAATCATATTTGTTCATTTGATTTGTGTTTCAGATGGATGTTTCTGCTGTTTTATCTGCCTCAGAGGAGTTTCTTGAGCGGTTAGGGCTTTCTAAGGCAGGAGATAGATTGAACCTCATTGCCTTTTGCAAAACCACCAATGAAAGGCCAGATAAATTGCAAGAGAAGAAAAAGGCACTCCTCGAAACCTTCTTCGCCAGAAAAAAAATGAAAAAATCATCACAGAAAACCAATGAGCTTAAATCAACTCAAGAGAAGAAAGAGAAAATCAAAAGTAAAAAAGTGCAGCTTGGCTGGAAGCACTTAGAGAAGATGATGATGCATATGTCCTTGTCCCCTTATCAAAGGGAGGAGGCAGTCGAACAGTCGATGTGCCGGTTACTACAAGTAGATTTGAATTGTATCAAACTTGCAAAAGCCTTTTCGTCCCTAATGGGCAATCACTGTTTGGAAAAGCTGATGACATACTACTGGATCTGACCAATTTTAAACATGAAAAGATTGCTGAAACTATCACTGTTGGAGGTGACTGTACAGTCCCATTCAACATAGCAAACTACATGGAAGCTTACAAGATAAAAACAGTAAGACTGTACCTGAGATCAAAAAAAAATATTAACTGACAGCAATGATGATCTAGACCATTCACCGTTTGATACTGATGATGTTGTGCCACTGGTAGGGTTGAATGAGGGGACATCTTTATTTGATTCATCAGATAATATATATAGATAGTCCAAGGCTAACAGCGTCGCACTTTGAACAAGCTTAAGGTTACAGTGTACCTTCGGGGGTGTCTCCAGTATAACAGCTCTAGCGTCTTAAGATTACACTTAATATACCTAAACCCAGATATCAAATTAAAGCTTATAGAGCTGGCTATCTAAATATGGAAACTATTTGATAATAAAATGAATTGTCGAATTTTTTACGACGTCTAAATTCGAACGTCCGAATCAGCTTTAAAACGCTATAACTCAAAGCGATTATTATATTTTGCTAATTTGATTTGTTCTCGGATTTCCGGACACGAAGCGCTAAAAAAACGTGTCGGTGATTTTCCATATTCAATTGCAGTGAAAAGTTACAGAATATTTTCGAAAAGGGGAGAAAAAAAATTGGAATGATCGCACGGAAATGCCTCTTGACGAAAAATTTTTCGGAATTAAGAAATTCGCCGACACGTTTTTGTTGATTATATGTTAGCCTAGCTTCTGTTCAAATTTGAGGAAAATCGAACAAATTCCCTTTGAGTTGTAGCTCTTTAAAGTGTCCCCAACAAGCGAAAAATTGACTTTGAGAAAACGGCCTAGCTTCTGTTCAAATTTGAGGAAAATCGAACAAATTCCCTTTGAGTTGTAGCTCTTTAAAGTGTCCCCAACAAGCGAAAAATTGACTTTGAGAAAACGGCGCTTTACTCAACCAATGCTAAGTGCCGAACAAGAGGAGGCTCTCCTCGATGAAGGCCTGCATAGTGAATTTGACCCAGCGGAGAATATCGTCGAGGAAGGTGAAGTTGATGATGTTAGCGAGCTTCCCTACGGAGACCTTTTTAAGGATGCTGAAGACTGTGGACCAAAAGTTAACGAGGGTGTTGCTAAGCGTGTAAATAGCGCTTGTACCAAAAGGCCAGCTAAGGAACAGTTTTCTTCTATTCAAAAGAAATACCTTCGTCCCGAGAACTGTGAGTTTCTCAAAGCACCTCGAGTGAATCCCGAGTTATGGGACGATTTGTTGGATAAGACGAAGAGTCGCGAGTGCTCCTTTCAGGCGTTTCAGAGGAATTTGATCAAAGGAATCACGCCGGTGGTGCAACTAGCCAACAATCTCAGAAGAGTTCCAGTACAACGACCAAGCAACAGTGATTTCTCAGACTCCATACGTCTATCCTCAGGTAGGTGGACGTTTAGCGAAGTTTTATTCGTCTTGGAGTAACTTATCTACCGATAGTTGGGTTTTGCAAGCCGTGAGCGGCTATAAGATCGAATTTATTCGCTTACCCGTCCAGATCTTGAAACCGCATGAAATTAACTTTTCAGCGGAGGAAACAAATTTAATTGATCTTGAAGTTCATAAGATGTTAGAGAAAGGTGCTATAAGGCACGCTCTACCTCACCCCAAACAATTCATTTCTAATTTGTTTGTTATTCCTAAGAAGACTGGCGATCTAAGACCTGTCATCAACTTAAAACCTCTGAACGAGTTTGTTCAATATCATCATTTTAAGATGGAGGGGCTGAATTCGCTTTTGGATCTTCTGTCCGGATCCGAATTTCTTACGACGATTGATCTCAAGGATGCGTATTTTACAATTCCTATCCATTCTGATCATTACAAGTATTTAAGGTTTGAGTGGAACTCTAATCTTTACGAGTTTATTTGTTTGCCCTTTGGGCTTTCTTCGGCCCTTAGGGTATTCACCAAAGTTATGAAGCCGTTTGTGTCGGCTGTTCGTAACAAAGGGATCAGATTAGTTATTTATCTTGATGACATAATTGTTATCAGTTCATCTCATGATTTTTCTGCAGAGGAAACCGCTATCGTTATTCATATCTTAGAGTCATTAGGGTTTATTGTAAACAAAGAGAAATCAGTGCTTGTTCCCTCACAGAGAACGGAATTTTTGGGATTTGTTATCGATACTCTGGAGATGGTCGTTTCTCTTCCAGAACGGAAGATTAATAAGATTATAGAGCAGGCCAATTCTCTGCGCGGAAGAACCCACTGCTCAATTCGAGAGTTAGCTCATTTTATTGGTTTGGTTGTTTCCTCCTTTCCGGCGATTAGACCGGCAAGGCTTTTTTATCGTGATCTTGAAGCCTGTAAATTGGACGCTTTAAGTGCTAATGACGGGGACTACAATTCAATTATTTGCTTATCAGAGAAAGCTAATGTTGCACTGGATTGGTTCATATCGAGTATCCATTTGTATAATGGAACTACTTTTAAGAAACCCTCAACAGTTATTACTTTAACTACCGATGCCTCCAAATCAGGATGGGGAGCCATCTGTAATGGGGTTTCAACTAGTGGTCTGTGGTCCTCAGAGGAACAGACTATGCATATTAATTGGCTTGAGCTTACTGCAATTCTGTTTGGTGTCCAATGTTTTGTTCGGTCACACAATTGCCTTGTTAAAGTTTTTTCTGATAACAGTTCTGCTATAGCATATGTAAACAATTTGGGAGGAATGGTTCCAAGTTTGCATGCAGTGTCCAAATCTATTTGGGACTGGTGCTTGGCACGTCATTGTTTGTTAGAAGCACATCATATACCAGGAAGCTCGAATGTACGAGCGGATTTTTTGTCTAGGAACCATAATCGAAACATTGAGTGGAAATTACATCCCACAGTGTTTTTATGGATCTCTCAAACGTTGTTTGTTCCAGATATAGATTTATTTGCCTCTCGTCTAAATTTTCAGACAAAGAGTTATGTTTCTTGGTTCCCAGATCCGGGTGCTTTGGCTGTTGATGCTTTTTCATTATGTTGGAGGGGTTTTAAACCTTATGCTTTTCCTCCTTTCAGTCTCCTCGGGAGAGTTCTTCACAAGCTCAGATTGGAAGAAGTCCCGGATGCTTTAATCTACGGAGCCCAGTTAGTGCCACTTAATTTTCTCATCAAATTTCCTTTTCACGACTTCGATTTTCCTTTTTCGGACGACTTCAATTTCCTGGCACGACCCTTTTTTTTTCCGGCACGACCCTTTTTTTTTCCGGCACGACTTTTTTTCCGGCACGACTCTTTTTTTTTCCGGCACGACTTTTTTTCCGGCATGACTTTTTTCCGGCGCGACTCTTTTTTTCCGGCACGACTTTTTTTTCCGGCACGACTTTTTTTCCGGCGCGACTCTTTTTTTGCGGCACGACTTTTTTCCGGCACGACTTTCTTAGCGAAAACCCTGGGAACGAAGACAATGACCGAAGAACTGCGGGCGCATAGAACACATGGAAAAACAAGATGGCGGAGTCGGTGGTGGACGTGTTAGATACGATGGAGAAGGTGGGTAATTTATGTATGAAACCTCATGATAATTGTTGTATGTTATGTATCTGCAGTTAACTTTTTGGGGCGGATGTATTAGTTGTATTGGTCCTTTATTTAATCGTTTCATCAAGTTACAACGTAGCCTCTTGCAAAATCGCAAGGAACTGAAGGAAGCTTAAAAGAAAGCAACCCGTGTCTTCACCCGTGTAGCTGTATTTGTCGTTGATACTTTTCCTTTACTTTGAACCGCTTTTCGAGGTTTTTAAGACCGATTATTCTTTTCCTAAATATAAATAAAAGTCAATAGACCATTTTACAGTTTCTACTTTGTGAAATGATATATATCATAGTTAATCGAGGGACTGGTTATGAAACCTTGCAGACTTCAATGGCGATAACAAAGGAGCTTCAATTTATGTTGAACCGTACTTGACCGTGCACATCTTTTGTTTTTTGATCACACCCTATGACTGAATAACTTAATAGCACCATTTCTATTGGCCAGTTGCTTGAACAAAAGATCAACATCTATTGTGTTGTGCACGGTCAAGGCCGAAAAACGATAACAAAAAGATCGAACAAAGACAATTCTCAGGTTTCACAACCAGTCTCTCAATTAACTATGTATATGAAATAAATCAAAAGTTTCTACTTTGTAACCTGGTCTTTGTGTGGAAATGAGGCTGGAGTTCACCTTTTGAAAGAAGCCAAGCCCTTCTTTTCATATGTAAATCATGTTGTTCTTATGCTTACATGATTTTCATATGAAAAGCAGGAAGGTTTGTATCAAAATAAAGTCAACTCCAGCCTCACTTTCACATAAAAACCAGGGTACCAAGCACACAACTGTAAAATGGTCTATTGAAATAAACAAAGCTTCTTTGATCTTTTGTTGAACAATTTGTACGTGATTGTCTGCACAGGCATCTGCATGGAATTCAGTTTGCAAAATATTAAACCCTGTTTCCTGTGTCTTTGTTTGCAAAGTGATCAAGTGACCAGAGGAAATTTTAAGGGATAAATATATTTGAACTGGCTACAAACATAGACTTTTATTTGTGCAAAAAGGTATAGTCCTAGATTTATTTCCACAGAACAAACTTGTTATTTTATTTACATTTTCAATAAAAAAAACAATTCCACTCCAAGGAAATGCAGTAAAGCTGCTTTATTACATTTAGCAAAGCAAATTGATAAATTTTTACCAATATACAGGTCTGCAACTTCTTGAGAGAAAGAGGAGTAGAACAGGAAGTAGTTGAGAAATTTCAGCACGAAAAGGTATGTTTTTGCAAATTGCAATTGACATCGATGATGTTTAACACAAAAAAATTGAGACCTGTTTGGCCCCGTGGGTGATTCTATTGCAAAACTATTGAGATAATCCCCTCACGAGGGCCGTATGTATAAGAGTGAGCAGTGTTTAGTGAGAAATGAGCAGTAATTTGGGCACTAAGTATATTTGTAAAGCAATAAAAAACATCTTTTGAGGGCAGTCTAGAATAGGCAAGTTTCTGATCAAATGAAAATCTGGGACTAAGGTTTAGTAAATCAAATCAAATGGTTGTAATTGCGAATAATTGAGAATTTGATCAATTGTTACACCCCTACATTCTTATTGTTCTTTATTGATTATAAACAGATTTAAATTGGTCCTATGTTAAAACACTTACTGACAGAGGGGAAAATATTTGTCTCTTGGTAATGGTGCTCTTGCTTAATATTTTCTCGTCCAGCTCTCCCACTTGTTTAAAAACTACTTACATGTAGTATTTCGCACACACATTTGACAAGTGACTTCTTCATAATAAGCTTCTGTTTTAAATAATTTTTGTAGCTTTCTCCTAAGTTCTGCACCTGTACTTTTATGGGGAGGGGTTCCATATAAAACTGACAACGTAGTCGCCTTACATTTTAGTGGGTAAGTTGGCTCTTGTGGGAAACCTTCCTGTTCATTCATTTATTTCAAATATATGCATACATGAAAGAAAACATGATGTGCTATTGCATCAATTCTCCCTTGGATCAGAAAAGACTACATGTACATGCTGCATATCCCATATCAATTTACATACATGTACATGTAAGTTGAAACACTGATTATGCTGGATATAGAAAGGGCAGTTAATTATTGTCTAAGATGCTGATCTGAAATTGGAAAGCAAAATCAGCAAAGGAAAAGATTTTATGACAGTTTGAGTTTTCAAAAAATAAAGTAGGGTACGTTTCTCTGGCATCATGTTTGAGGGCATATGACTTTGCCCTCCAACAAAGTGGCCAAAACCTAAGCTCACTT
>JAJGOT010000112.1:435000-525000 GCA_022457155.1 Cladopsammia gracilis
GTTAACGCTTAAAACAACGGCATTAGTGGCCTTAGTTTCTGCTCAAAGGAGTCAGACTTTAGCAGCTTTAAGTGTTGATCTTATGAATTCAACTGAGAAGGGTACTGAATTTGTTGTAAATAGTCTTTTGAAAACGTCAAGGCCAGGAAAGTCTTCTATTGTAGTTTCACTATCAGCTTTCTCTGAGAATGAGAAATTATGTGTTCATTCTACCCTGTCTCATTATATTACTAAGACCGCTGATATAAGACGGTCAGTTGGTACGTCAAAACTTTTCATTTCATATGGTAAACCTTACAAGGCTATTTCCTCGTCATCTATTTCAAGATGGCAGAAAGACGTATTGTCTATGGCAGGAATCGATACTAGTTTATTTAAAGGTCATAGTTTTAGAGGGGCATCTACCTCCAAAGCAATCAGTCAGGGTGTTTCCTTATCTGATATTTTGAAAACAGCAGATTGGAGGAATGCAGGCACCTTTGCTAAGTTTTATAACAGAAGTTCTTCTGTGAGCTCATTTGCCAGGGCTGTCCTTACAGTGTAGTTTAGTCTGATTTAGTGTCACAGCTATTGTTCCCATGATTAAAGTATTCAACAGAGAACCATATCATGGTGTCATGTTTGTTGTTGCGCTCAGGTGTCTGCTTTGAATTATGCAATCTGAATCCCGCAGGGCGGAGCATTATACGAAGGAGAATATAAAATTAGACAAAGGTTACTTACCTGCAGGATAATTGTGATTCTCCTAGTATAATGCGAAGCACCAGGGATTCAGGTCCCTCCCATCTGGGTTATACTTTACTCCCGTGTCAGCCCACCCTTCATAGACCTTCGCGCTCTCTGGATGAAATTTTGTGCCCGCTCAAAAGACAACTTGTGAAGAGCACATGGCATTCTTATATAGTGCATCATTTGCGTAACAATGATCTTCGAACCGTGATGACCTGGTGACAAGCCGTGGAATAATGCAATCTGAATCCCTGGTGCTTCGCATTATACTAGGAGAATCACAATTATCCTGCAGGTAAGTAACCTTTGTCTAATTTTATATTTTAGCAATTCTCAAAAACAGTATTACGCGACCGTCTGCACAGTACATTTTTATAGACCGTACAAAAGTTCACAAAAACAACTTTTCTCTGTCTAGAATAACTAGTACCACTAGTTTCTGAATAAAATAGTTTTTGTTTGTCAAAAATTGCCCGAGAAACTGATTTGAAAATCAAAAATTGCAAAAATACACAAACATATTTGGATAAGGCGATGCGTGTGAAGATAGAACTGTACTATAAAATCAGTCTTGTTTTGTTTACATAAAATCGCTTTTCAAACTATCTAATGAATGAACAAACACATAAAAATGGACAACACAATCTTCTTTCGAAAAAATTTATTCAAATCTCCATTAGTTTCCGTTTAAAAGCAAAATGCGTACCATTTACATGTAATTATAGCTGATCGAGTTCAAGCTTTCTTCGATGAAACTCAAGAGATCGATACAACTGAATTTAAGCATAAATTCATAAAAATGGACAACACAATCTTCTTTCGAAAAAATTTATTCAAAATCTCCATTAGTTTCCGTTTAAAAGCAAAATGCGTACCATTTACATGTAATTATAGCTCATCGAGTTCAAGCTTTCTTCGATGAAATTCAAGAGATCGATACAACTGAATTTAAGCACGTTTTAAAATCAATTCTCCAAAACTAACAATAACACCAATAAAAAGTCACTCACAGATTGATATCAACATAAATTTAATTTAAACGGTTTTCTCCGCTTAGTAAATTCACAGCAAAACATCAGTGTTTTTCTAGCTGACGTGACAACCGTCAACCGGCCGTGTAACCGCGTGAAAAACAAAGCCTCGCTTTGGTTTCAACATGACGTCGTACGCACATGTTTTGCGACGTCATATGCGCCCGCGAGCTAGTCCTGCGCGACAGCGGAGCTAGTCCGGTCCTGCGCGACGGCGGGCGGATGGAGGGCGGGCACACGCGCGCCCGCGAAACATTCCACTAGCCATGACCATGAAAAATGACGGGCACAGGTTCTGGTTCTATGAGTATGGGGCTGCGAAGCCAGGCAAGTGCTCCGCTAGAAAGGCTCTCATAGAGGAAAAGGATGAAGCATATCAAGTCTCTTTACTAATGGATAAGAAGAAGAAAGCTGATCTAGAAAGAACGACTCAAGACCAAAAGCGTAAATAAAAACTTCAGAGGGCCAGAATGGACAGGATACTTCGTGAACCCAGTAGTGGTTTTGTAACTGTGAAGATTAGACACCCATCATTGGGTTTACAGTCAAAAAAAATTCCAATCCACACGTTGATGAACTCTGTTTATGATTGGGCAGGTTCTTTGAGTACTGAACCAGAACACTTTACACTAAATGATCCCTTAGGGATTATGCTACCACCAAGCAGCGAATTGCATGACAGGTGTACATTGACTATGATTGAGTCCCAAGAGGGAACCCCTTTACTGCTGGCTTCTGATGATGAAATTGATTTTTGGGGGTTTGGACAAACAGTAGACACAAGCGATTTAAGTGGATGGTTTACAGAGTATGGTGAAACAGAATTTCCAGCAAGTCAACATGCCCAACATTCAGTGTTAGTATTATGAAGTCCTCTTTATTTATCCAGGGTAATCTTTTCAGCACTAGGATAATATGAATAGGGGCTGTGTGATAATTTTACCTTATGTATTGTTCAATGAAGGTCAATAGAATAACATGGATAACTTTACTCTTTAGCTATAGTCCTATAGCTAAGGTCCATAATTAAAACAAATGCCTTGACACTAAAAGAGCATTGCAAGTTAATGTTCAATAATATACATGTGGTATTATTTTATTACAAAACTAAAATATAAAGGGAAAAATATAAGTGTTGGGTCAGATTTGAAGACAACCTGTATACCTTGTTGTTGTAGGTACATCAGAGAGGTTCAGATCTACAGCAGTTCTGCCATACATCGAAGGGTTATCTGAACTTCTTTGTCATTGCCTACAATAATATCAGTAAAGTTTTTTTTATATCATTTTGTTTTGACTGGAGTTTCTTTTTTTTCTTAGCAGCCATGCATCTACTATCCAAGACAGTCCTGCCCAACCACAATCACCATCCATGTGCTTTGGATAGCGGCGGCCATGATTAAAGGTGTTTGAGTTAAATCTGTTTGTTGAGTTGACTATTTATAAATATTGATCCAGGGAACACGACAGTATTATTTTATTACAAAACTAAAATAATGATCTAAGTGTTGTGTCAGATTTGAAGACAACCTGTATACCTTGTTGTTGTAGGTAACGACAGAGAGGTTCAGTTCTACAACAGTTCTGCCATACATCGAAGGGTTATCTGAACTTCTTTGTCACTGCCTACAATAATAATTTATGGTATATTCGGAAAACCCCTTGGAGTTCTTCCTTTCCACGTTGTGATCGGTACAAGTGCACGAGGAGCTTGGTTTTCGTTTCTTTACGATTCGTCTTCACGATTTCTAATCAAGTGATATTGAATCAAGTGAAAGTAAATCCTCATCGTTTATTTGTATATTTGTAGAGAAAGTGATTTTTTCTGATTTTTTTCTTTCGATTTTTGCCTTGTTAATCATGCTAAACAAGAGCATTGAATTGATATACATTATTCGGTATTTACCGTAAATAGATGGTGGATAGACGGCTGGAATGCTTAATGGAAGTGAAAAAAAAAAAGATTCATCCTACGGATGGACCCGTCAGGGGTTAAAAATCAATGTTTCTGCGAATGTATTGCGACGTTTTTAGAGGCCAAAGTTACTGAAGCTTTAAGTTTAATCGAAGATTAAATGGCCTGCCACTAAGTTGACTCTGTCAGCAACGAGGTCAGTTTCGATCAGTTCAACATTTATATTCTTAATTAATCTAATGTAACAGTTAAATTCACGTAGAACAAGCGTGAGGGTACTTCATAATTTTCCTTTGGTATTATTTAATAATTGTGTGTTGTTATTTGTTTTTAATTAGAATTTGTAAAAATTGATAAAACATTTTTAACAGTATTGAGCAAGCAAATAAAATACTGATTTATCTTTCATTGATAACAACTGACACAGGTAGTATTGATTCTATCCAAATCCTCAAGAATAACCAACGCAGTTGGAGACCAACGCACGCAGTTCCACAAAAGATGCGAAATGTGCCACTTGTAAAACCCTTCTGCATACCTATAAACCGGTGATATACAAGTCTCAACAGACGGTCCCTTCAGAACCATAATGCGGAACTGGATAACGTGGACCAAATTAAGATGTATCACTATGATTCCACGTAATTCATTTATAAGGCCATACTGCCCATCGACGATGACGCTCCAATTTGATCCATGTTTGACTCCAGGACAAAAGTAACTGCTCGACCTGTAGATAAACAATGACTGGATGGGCATTTAGGGATACCATGAAAAGCTTGTTGTGTTTATGTGTTATGTTTATGTTGTGTTAAATGTATTTTTCATTGTTACTATTACAAGTTATTGTTAGTATTGTTAAGGTTATTGTTAAAGCTATTTAAAAAGTAATTTTTATTGTTCTTGTCGTTACTTTTTTATGCCTCGCACCATGCCTCGCATATTTGTAAGACTCATCCTATCTTAAGCGTTACCCGAGAGGTCTAGATAATGAAAGACTAATGAAGGTTTTACGATTCCTTACAGGAGCTAACGTCATATGCATGGACAAAATTAATGTAACTTTCACTTGTCTTGATTTGATGGCTTTGAGAGGCGCCCCATTGCTCATACATGTGCCCCATCTCTAGAATTGCCCTCAACCTACCAGAACTTTCCAGAATTTAGACAAGAAATGAATAACATCATTGACAGTGAATTCTGGGAAATGGACATTGCTTAAGATTACTCTAGTACTTCTAGTTCTCATAGTTGTTATAGTTTAAAGAAACAGTCAATCGTTTGGCCCTAACAGGGCATTCTCACTTTGGTGTCAGTGATTTTACTACAATCCTTTTCAGATTCCCTTTCTCATTCAAACTGTAATTATTAACAATGAACAAATTATTGATAAAAAAGGATCCTCGCAATGTTATGGTATTTGCAGAGATGAGACCACAAGGAAAATGTGCTCATGAAATGTTGTTAGTTTGCACATGTTCTGTTTATCACTTTATAATACATATTTTGTTCACTTTCAGGGAAAATGTAGCATTTGCAAAACATATTAGTGTAAACATGATTATCTTTATCATCTTTCAACATAAACTTACAGTGATGTAAAGGCCCATATAAAACAAGAAAATGTTATTCGTTGACGTTGAGTTCTGGTAACTGTAACTAGTAACTTTATCTGTAACTGCTGTAACTTGATAGTAGTTTCCTAGAGTGATTTTACTTCAACTGTGAAACAGAAACTATTAGTTAGTGTCTAACACCATCACTATCTATTACACTAGCGCTTGACCTTGATAGAGTGATTACAGTTAACCCGTGAAACACAATCTAACAATTAGTGTGTGATAGTCCAAATTAAACAAAAGAAAACAATGGAATTATGTCTAATAATCCGTACTATTCTACTAACTATTTCACGGCCGGGTTAACTGTAATCGCTCTAATAGCAGAGCACTTGCCAGGCCGAAGGCCTGGCTGCGCAGCCCCATACTCACAGAACCTATACCGTCATTTTTCATGGTCATGGCTAGCGGAATGTTTCGCGGGCGCGTGTGTGCCCGCCCGCCGTGTTAGAACAACATCCGGGATCTTGAAAGCAAGGCTTTGTTTTTCGCGCGGCCACACAGCCGTGAGCTCGGTAAACACTTTAGTTGTTTTGTTGTGTCTAGCGGAGAATTAAACTCGTTATTTTCCTGCATTTTTTCGCGGTTTGCTACTCAAAACAGGGATACTAATTAAGGTATACTCAGAAGCCGCTTTAGTGGAAAAAGACGAGCTTTCAGGGATAAAATCTTGATTCGAGGAACTTCATGTATTACGTTTTTATCACTGCGGGAGTAGTTTGTTTTCTACAGATTTCAGAACCAGAAGCGGAGATTTGAATTTCCAAGCAAGCGATGGACTTAAAGGTAAAACAGATTACAGTTTTCGATGAGAATTTATGTTGATATCAATCTGTGAGTGACTTTTTATTAGTGTTATTGTTAGTTTTGGAGAATTGATTTTAAAACGTGCTTAAATTCAGTTTTATCGATCTCTTGAATTTCATCGAAGAAAGCTTGAACTCGATGAGCTATAATTAAATGGTATGCGTTTTGCTTTTAAATTTAAACCAATGGAGATTTGAATAAATTTTTTCGAAAGAAGATTGTGTTGTCGATTTTTATGTGTTTGTTCATTCATTAGATTGAAAAGCGATTTTATGTAAACAAAACAAGACTTTGATTTTATAGTACAGTTCTATCTTCACTCGCATCGCCTTATGCAAATATGTTTGTGTATTTTTGCAATTTTTGATTTTCAAATCAGTTTCTCCGGCAATTTTTGACAAACATAAACTGTATTTTATTCGGAAAATAGTGGTACTAGTTATTCTAGACAGAGAAAAGTTGTTTTTGTGAACAACTTAGTTAGTTTGTGAACAACTTAGTTAAGCTTGTTCAAAGTGTGACACTGTTAGGCTTGGGCTATGTATATATATATCATTTGAGGATCCCACTCAGGATTATACCTCCTTTTCTGAGGATTTACAGGGTATTGTATTCCCTTTTTGGAGTCGACTGGATTCAAAATCGCTTTTATATCTGCGTCACTGAGTTTGTTTCTGTGAAGTTTTCCAAGGTCACGAGGATCGGTATTCACATAAATAAAAGAAATGATTATAAGCTAGTTATTTTGTAGCATTTACAGCACTAACTGTTCTATATTCGACGGGCCCCACTGTAAAAACTGTCTGGTTGAAACAGCGAAAATATCTGCATGAAATGCAGCTGAGCAGAAGCCTTACAATTTGGCTGAGATAACTGTTGATTACTATATAGCAACCAATAAACTGAATGATATATTCCTTGAAATATTCCAGGAAATTGTTATTCAACTAGTCAAAGCGATGCGGACCTTTTGTTGTTTATTGTATAATTGGCTAAAAAAATATTTTCATTATCATGAAGTGACAAATCATCTCAGTTGTTTGAACCAGTCAGATTTCAAAAACTTTGATTAGACTAGTTAAGGAAAAATAGTCGAGTTGCTTGTATTCAAACAAAATCTTTATTTAATCACATCATGTTTGAAGCCGATTTGCATTGCAGTAATCTTCGACCATATGACTAAATTTGAAGCATTATACTTTCACCAAATCTTACATTTTTATGCCCATATACAATATCAGCCCATAAATCAGATTGGGATCTCCAGAAAGATGGAGTTACAGCTAATTGGGAAATACGAGGAGGGCTGTCTAAAATATCCATTACTAATTCTGGAGCAAATCGGCAGCTCCATTCAGCTTTAAATATCTGAAGAAGTGGCAACGCCAGACATACTTCAACAAGCCCTGTTATTTGGTGCTCGCCTTCCAATTGCAAGCAATTAGAAACATTCAGAACTTTCAGTGCCTTGCACTTTTTCAGGTTATTAAGCATATTTTGAGGGTCAATGCTTGTGCATCCTTCAAGAATAAGTTTTTTTAAGATAGGCATGCTTTGTAAAAATGCCAAGTCAACAATAGATGTGTTGTAAGATAGATCAAGTTCTTCTATGTTAATACACGAAGAAAGACACCCTTCTATGAAACCCTCTGAGTCATTGTACCTTACAGCCTTTTGCGAGTATTTTAAAGCTAAAACTTTAAAATCACAAGCATGAGTTTGAATGATTCTACACGAAACTCTACACTAAACTCTACACTTGACTCCAGTGTGGACCAGAGTTCTGGGTATGTCACGGTAATCAAATAAAATCGGCGACATACTAAGCCAATCCCTAACATATTTTCCTAAATCGTCTGATATTTGAATATCTTGATCAAGATTTCTGTAGGGAGGTTTTCCAGCCAAGATGAAGGTGTAAAATCGTTTGTCTTGACATCTAAGTAACAATTAAAGTACTTAATCAAATTCTGACAAACATAGTGCTTTCCATTCTGCCCATGAAAAATCTAAATATAGTCACTAGAGATTACAAACATTATAACCATGGCATAACCCTGTACCTTTGTTTATACTGACCTTGGCGTGAAACATTGCTATCAATTGCTTCGACGGCTTCAACCTGAACTTCATCCTTCTCTATCGGTGTGGCACTGGCAGTGTCACTGCAATCACTGGAAGAAATACGTGTCTCGCAGAACCTCGCGAAGCTAGGGGGAGGATGCACTGCAAAATTTTAGCGATGTGGGCCTTTTTACACATGGTAACCTCTTAAACCTGTCTCGAATTTTAAAGTATAAGATTCATACGCCATAATTGTGCTTTCTATGCAAATAAACACGGACGCCTTTTGAGCCAGCCACGCAGTACACATCTATTTACGGTGAGCATACAACCGAGTTAACACTCCTGCTTCGAAGACTGCATAGCCAAGAATATAAAATTAGACAAAGGTTACTTACCAGCAGGATAATTGTGATTCTCCAAGTATAATGCGTAGCATCAGGGATTCAGATTGCATTATTCCATGGCTTGCCACCAGGTCATCACGGTTCAAAGATCTTTGTTATGCAAATGATGTACTATATAAGAATGCCATGTGCTCTTCACAAGTTGTCTTTTGAGCAGGCACGAAATTTCATCCAGAGAGCGAGAAGGACTATGAAGGGTGGGCTGATACGAGAGTAAAATATAACCCAAATAGGAGGGACCTGAATCCCTGGTGCTACACATTATACTTGGAGAATCACAATTATCCTGCAGGTAAGTAACCTTTGTCTAATTTTATATTCTCCTTCGTATAATGCTCCGCCCTGCGGGATTCAGATTGCATAATTCAAAGCAGACACCTGAGCGCGATAACAAGCATGACACCACGATATGATTCTCTGTTGAATACTATAATCATGGGAACAATAGCTGTTAACCACTTAATCAGGCTACACTACAATGTAATGACTGCCTGCATTACTCCAATCTGCTTTTTGCAACATATCAGACAACGAAACACCATGACTGATTGCTTCCGGGGTTGAAGCCCCTAAAAAAACTATGACCTCTAAATAAATTTGTATTAATTCCTGCCATGGATAAACATCCATCTTTCTGCCATCTAGAAATAGATGACGAGGAAACAGCCTTGCAAGGTTTACCGTCGTAAAAAGGGTTGTTGTTGTTCATCGTGGTGAACACACTAGTAAAGAAGTATTTTTCGTTTGTTTCACGATGTAGTCACTTCCGATGTGGATTGCGACGTTTCGACTGCATACTCCTAGTCTTCTTCAGGCGATGGGGTCGACTGGTTACGTGTCACCTTATAAAGCACGATGCTCTGCTGTGATTGGTTGGTTTTCAACAGCTGTGACTGGCGCATTTTGATCCTCGTTGTTTCGGCGAATTGTTCCCTCGGCGGTCCGTAGTCGTACGGCTCTCCTGTTGTTGTGTTTCTTGATCGTGGGCATCCATGCTTCTGGAATTTCTATTCCACTGTCCCTGTTGATGTTGTTAGGGTTAAGTCTTATGTGGATCGCCTCTTTGACCCTGCGTGTGTACCAATGAGGATCACGATCAATAAACTTTACTTCATTCCAAAGCGGGCGGTGTCTGGTGTTGTTGGCGTGCTCTGAAACGGCGATGGTCTGGGTACGGGCGAATCGGATGTCTCGGTCATGCTCATCACGAAGGAAATGCAAGACGCGCTGAAACGCCTAAAAGAGGACCAGACCATCACGGTTCTCCCAGCAGACAAAGGGCGCGCTAGCGTGGTCATGGATACCGACACCTATCACACCAAGATGTCTTCCCTGATCAAGAACGGACCGTACCGGCTCCTAAACAAAGACCCGACAGACCGTCTGACTTGGAAGTTGTCCGAGAAACTAAACCTTGAAGCGGAGCGGACATCTATCGGAGGCCGTTTACAACAAGATCAGACCTCGACACAAACAGCCGCCTATAATCTACGGTTTACCGAAGATCCACAAAACCGACGTACCCTTAAGACCTATTGTGTCATGCATTAACACCTTTGCATATGATTTATCCGCCTACTTAGCTAATATCTTGTCTCCTTCAGCAGGTAACTCAGAGTTCACGGTGACCAATTCAGCTCACTTCGTATCCACCATCAACAGTGAGACGATCCTAGACAATGAGATCATGGTGTCTTTCGACGTAGAGTCGCTGTTCACCAACGTTCCTATCGAAGCCGCCGTACAAGCCACATTACAGAAACTGGAGAACGACCCTACCCTTGCAGACCGTACGACGCTAACGCCTGCTCAGATCGCTGACCTCCTGACTTTCGTATTGAGATCCACATACTTCCAGTATAACGGATCAATTTACGAACAACAAGAAGGCGCAGCCATGGGGAGTCCGGTTTCCGCTGTTATTGCCAACCTCTACATGGAGAGCTTCGAGGAACAATCAATAACTACATCATCTTACAAACCTAGGATCTAGAAACGCTACGTAGACGACACCTTCACCATTCTAGATCGCGCAATCGTCGATAGCTTCTTACAGCATCTAAACGACCAGCAGCCTTCCATCCGTTTCACCATGGAGACAGAGAAAGACAACAAACTCGCCTTCCTCGACACCGCAGTTTCAAGAGAACCCGACGGCTGCCTTACCACCAGCGTATACAGGAAGCCTACACACACTGATCAATACTTAGCGTATGATTCACACCACCCGCAATCAGTAAAACGCGGTATTGATCAATATCGAAGTGTATCAGAGAAAATCTCTTCATGTCAAAAAAGAAAATACAGCAAGTACCAGCAGAATCACAAAGAGACGAAAATATCCAGCTTCGAAATGAATTCCTCGATGCTATATCTGACTTGGATTCAAGTACCATTCACTGTTTTGATGAGAGTAGTGTTGTGAAAACAACTTACAATCGAAAATACGGAAATGCGCCGAGAGGCGAGCCTGCATGCGAAATTCAACGATACGCTTCAAACGCTACATATACCATTAATCTACTTCACTCTCCATTCGGAGTAGACTTTATGAACGTGCTTGAAGGCCCGTCAAATGGCCACGAGCTCCTGTTATTTTTTGAGGAAGCAGTAAATGTCACAAGAGCAGATGGATCGGCTGTGCTAGAGAGAGGCGATACGGTAATAATGGATAACTGCGGTTTCCACCACGGTCACTTCGTCGAGCCTGTTCTTACTACCTTGCTAGCAGATTGTGGTGAATCAATGTATTTTACCTTATGTCAAAGGTCTGTCCGAACAACTTCGCCGCTGCCTACAACAACAAGGCGTACGCGCTGTTTTCAAGTCGGAGACTACACTTAGATCACACCTAGTACGGCCTAAAGACGCTGTTGCCCGACTAAACAAGATGGCGTGGTTTACAGAATTCCCTGTGAATGTGGTAAAGTTTATATCGGCGAGACTGGAAGACCTATGCAAGACAGAATAAAAGAGCATGACCGAGACATCCGATTCGCCCGTACCCAGACCTCCGCCGTTTCAGAGCACGCCAACAACACCGGACACCACCCGCTTTGGAATGAAGTAAAGTTTATTGATCGTGATCCTCATTGGTACACACGCAGGGTCAAAGAGGCGATCCACATTCCAGAAGCATGGATGCCCACGATCAAGAAACACAACAACAGGAGAGCCGTACGACTACGGACCGCCGAGGGAACAATTCGCCGAAACAACCAGGATCAAAATGCGCCAGTCACAGCTGTTGAAAACCAACCAATCACAGCAGAGCATCGTGCTTCATAAGGTGACGCGTAACCAGTCGACCCCATCACCTGAAGAAGACTAGCAGTATGCAGTCGAAACATCGCGATCCACATCGGAAGTGACTAACTCGTGAGACAAACGAAAAATACTTCTTTACTAAGGTTTACCATATGAAATAAAACGTTTTGACATACCAACTGACTGTCTTATATCAGAGGTTTAGTGATAAAAGGCGACAGGGTGGAATGAACACAGTTTCTCATTCACAAAGAATGCAGGTAGTGAAATACAATAGAATACTTTCCTGGCCTTGATGTTTTTTATAAGTCAACTTACAATAAATTCAGTACCCTACTCAGTTGAACTCACAAAATCAACACTTAAAGTTGTTAAAGTCTGACTTCTTTAAGCAGACACTAATGCCACTGTTTTGAGTGTTACCTGCTTGAGATCTAATGCAGAAAGTTGCGACCACGACTCTAGAAATCTGAGCAAAAAGTTAACGTCCCATGTAAGGATATACCTTGGTTAAGGAGGACGAGCATAAAACATCCCTTTGATGAAACGAACAAAAAATAGGTTGTTCACCTAAGGCATAGCCATCTACAGGCAACAACATAGAGGATGACACTGACCTGTACAGTTTGATAGTACTATATGACAAAGTCACAAACAGTCACTAGATCTGCCTGTAACTGATTTCTTTGTTTCTTTTCACATCAGCAACAAAAGCACTTTCATGCTGCAGAGTACTGCTTTCCTGTTCCGGGTTGCCAGGATCTAAGCACATAATTGGCTGCCCTGTGAGAAACTCCTTCACCTTAAGGCTATTCCAGATACATCAAGAGAACATAAAGCTATGTAATGTTCTCGTGGGATACATTTCATGTGGCTAGGCGCATCATCTTAAAAAGATGTAGTATGTCCTCCTGAGGCAAGGTTAGGGGCGTGTCCCACTGAGGTAGAAGGACAGGACATTGGATCAGCAGTTCCAGACGTTGAGGATACTAGTGCGCTGTTGGCCAGCAAGGAGCTATGATTAAAGCATCCAGAACTTCTTCCAATTTGAGCTTGTGAAAAACTCTCCCACGGAGACTGAAAGGAGGAAAAGCATAAGGTTTAAAACTCTTCCAACATAATGAAAAGGCATAAACGGCCAAAGCACCCGGATTCGGGGACCAAGAGACAAAACTCTTTGTCTGAAAATATAGACAAGAGGCAAATATATCTGTATCTGGAACAAACAATATTTGTGAGATACATAAAAACTCTGTAGGATGCAACTTCCATTCAAAATCTCGATTATGGTTCCTATACATTGTAGACAAATAATCCGCTGTTACATTCAAGCTTCCTGTAATATGATGTGCTTCCAACAAACAATGACATGCAAAGCACCACTCCCAAATAGATTTGGACACTGTGTCCAAACTAGGAACCATTCCTCCCGACTTGGTTATATGTGCTATAGCAGAACTATGTCAGAAAAACTTAAACAAGGCAATTGTGTGACCACACAAAACACTGGACACCAAGCAGAATGGCAGACCACTAGTTGAGACTCCATTTCAGACAGCGTCCAATCCCGATGAGGAGACATGAGTACTTCAAAAGTAATGTCTGTTGAGGGTTTCTTAAAACTAGTCCCATTATACAAATGAATACTTGACATGAACCAATCCAGAGCAGCATTAGCTTTTTCTGATATTTAAGCAAAGAAATGAATTGTAGTCTCCTTCATTGGTACATAAAGCGTCTAATGTACAGACTTCAAGATCACAATAAACAGGTCTTACCGGTCTAATTGCTGGAAAGGAAGAAACAACCAAACCAATAAAATGAGCTAACCATCGAATTGAGCACTGGATTTTTCCCCGCACAGAATTGGCCTGCTCTTTTACTTTATTAATCTTCCCTTCTGGAAGAGAAACAATCATCTCCAAAGTATCAATAACAAATCGCAAAAATTCAGTTCTCTGTGAGGGAACAAGCATGGATTTCTTTTGGTTTACATTAAAACCCAATGACTCTAAGATATGAATAACGATAGTAGTTTCCTCCGCAGAAAATTCACGAGATGAACTGATAACAATTATGTCATCAAGATAAATAATTAATCTTATCCCTTTGTTACGAACAGGCGGCACAAACGGCTTCATAACTTTGGTGAATGCCCAATGGGCCGAAAAAGGCCCAAAGGATAAAAAATCAAAGGGTTCTTAAAGCCATCTCGTTAATGCGTTAGAACGTGAGGTTAATAAAAACAAAATAGAAAAATTGATAGTGAATATGGTAAAGATGCTGTTGTAGCGCAACTTTAGAATAAGTCTTCTTAAAATACGTACATGAAAACATCACATGATGCAAATCAGCCAATAGAAATTTATGTTCACGAAATGGGCGTAGTTTTATTTTAGTAGCCATTTGTGTTTTTAAAAACAGGAAATCACTAATTTTCGATTACAAAGTTTACATTTTCCACTAGTGACTAAAATGGGGTCTATAATTTGGTTATACAATAGACGTGTTTTGAAAATGTTATAGGCTGGGACTTTTCATTATTATTATTATTATTATTATTATTATTATTATTATTATTATTGCAAAAGGAGGGGAACCCGTGCCCCTCTGCTAACAACTTTTTTGTACAGCATTGGGGGATCTGCTCTTATCAGTGCTCCACTTTTTCAAGACCAAAATGCAGAAGTTTCGGAGAGTGATGGTGTGGTAATGTCACTTGGGTAAAGGGTAGTGATTATGTTGATATGAATTCTGTGATTGAGTTTTTCTTTGTGTTCTCGCTAGCTTTCTAGTGACCTTGATGAATAGACTGCACTCTTGATGAATGGACTACAATGTCAGTTCTAGGATTTCTTGTATCTCTGGTTTTAACCACAGAGTTGTTTTCCTCAATTCATTCGTCGATGGCGTAACTAATGATTCTAAATGGCTGTTGAAAGCGTAATTTTTTAGCAGGATTTGTGTTAGGCTTGTGATGTTTTTTTAAGGAAAAAATTTGGATGAATAATCAGTAGTTTGAATTTCAGTGACGTGAGTTTTATTTCTCATTTTATAGATTGGTCGTTTTAATTTCTCTTATTAGGGATACCGATCGAAGAGGTAGAGTAAAGTGTCGGAGAGTGATGCTGTGGTAATGTGCACTGTTGCTTGGGTAAAGGGTAGTGACGTGAAAAATGTAAAGAATGAATAGCAAAAACCATGAAGACAAATCAAATGGTAGAGTGATGTTTTTTTTCTTTGTGTTTGTTTGTCGTAAGTATCAGTCTGTTGTTTTATTTATTTTGATGTGAAAATGGCGGGAAAATGGTGATCGCGTGGTCATTTTCGGTGACGTTTGCAATGGGCGCAGTTATAGTAATTGGTTTTAATGGCATAGTTAGTAATTTTGAGAGAACCGCGGAGTTTTCTCGCTGACGTGAAAATGGCGGGAAAATGGTGAACACATGGTCATTTTTCGGTCATGTTTGCTATGGGCGCAGTTATAGTAATTGGTTTTGAATGGAATAGGTAGTAATTTTGACAGAGCATGTGTGATAGAATGACAGTGAACATCTTGGAATGAGAAAGGGTCAGTTTTCGACACTTGCGATTTTGTACTCAGTCACTTGTCTTCCTAAAATAAAATAAATGGGAACTGGTACTGGGTTTTGAGGCGTGGGTCGCTGTCACTGCTATGGGACTGGGTACCAAAAGACCCTCATCACAGTTCAGCTACCTGTGATGAGCGGGACTAGGGCGATTTGACGACACGATCAGGAGCTTTTTGAAAAGTTTGCCAGGTAAAGTATTTTTTCATTCTAGATCGGTCTTTGAAACGGCGTTTCTGAGTCTTCTATTTTAAAAATTTCCTGGAGGGACATGCTGCCAGACCGCCCTAGGTAGCTTGCGTTTTCGGCGCAAAGAAAAAATTTCATGTCTGGTGCTTTCAGAAATATGTCCGCTACTTTATAAAACTGTTGAAAACGCTGCGTTAATATTTCTTTGTATTGCCAGATTTTTTAGACGTGCCACTTGAAAATAGTCTTTACAGTCCGTGAAGGAAGCAGTCGCTAAACTGTTAAAATTGATAATGGAGGTTTTAGTGTAAACGGCGAGGTTATATAATACGCAGCTATTAAGCATAGCAAATAGAAGGTAAAATTATAACGTTGACTGTGAGAAACTTGAATTTTGTATAAGTTGAATAGATTATTAAGCTACAACTCTGTCTGCCATAAAGCTTGGATCCTGAAAATTAAAATTTTGTAAAGACAAAACTAAAATAGCTGGGCCGAGGGTGACTGCTTATTAATAGCAGAGAGAAAAGTTAGAGAAATTGAATATAGCAGAACCCCGGAGGGGGACTCCCATATGTGGTCGGGCGGGGGTGCTCGTCGTATCTTTTAGGGGTTAAAATTCGGGATTCAGGTATCTTTTAGGGTATATGATGAAAAACCTTATTTTCCCAGAAAATGGTATCTTTTAGCACAGGAAAAAAAATCAAAAACCCAATGATGGTTTCTAAAGTGGGAAATGGTAATTTAACCATTTTTAAAACCATCCATGGGAAAGGC
Organism: Cladopsammia gracilis; assembly: GCA_022457155.1. Lineage (NCBI taxonomy): Eukaryota > Metazoa > Cnidaria > Anthozoa > Scleractinia > Dendrophylliidae > Cladopsammia > Cladopsammia gracilis. The sequence goes on from JAJGOT010000112.1 coordinate 451,396, forward strand.
GAAATTACCATTAATGTGTTTGTTTTCAAACCCATCAATGGTATTCCTAAAACCCAGTAGCGGTTTTTAAGATGGGAAATGGTAATTTAACCATTTTTAAAAACCATTCAAGGGAAAATTTGAATAACTTTTAATGTTTTGTGTCCATAAACCCATTAATGTTTTTTTTTAATCCCAACAGGTTTTCAAATGGGAAAAATCTGTTTTACCACTCTCAAAAACCATTCATGGGAAAAGTTGAATAATTACCAATAATGTTTCTGTCATCAAACCATTAAAGGAATTTTTTTAGAAACCCAAAGATGTTCAAAATGAGAAATATTAGTTTTAACACTCTCAAAAACCTAATAATTAATCACCATTTCCCATGAACGTTTTTTTATTACCAATAATGGTATTCTTTTTAAACCCAAACATGTTTAAAATGGAAAATAGTATATTTAACCGCTCTCAAAAACCATTCATGGGAAAGGGATTTAATAATTGTCATTATGTTTTCTGACCTCAAAAATCATCCATAGGAAAAGGTGAATAACAAGTATGGAAAATTGCTTTTTTCTTAGCTATTTCCCATTGAACAATAATGTGAAGTATGCTAATAACATGTTTGAAACTCAAAATGACTAACATTGATGCTTTATGTTGTTATTGAATCTATGTAGAGGATGCCAACTCAAGAACTAGGAAGCCTGCAACAATGTGTTCTTTATTCTGGGAATCAAAGCATATGCTAGATTAAAGCTAAAATACAAGTTGAGTTGCATACAATTGACCAATAAAAATCAAATTCATTCTTTACTAACCAAGAACCGCAGTTGTTACGGATGCAACATAACAAAAATTTTAAACTTTAAGTTAGTGAAAGCTAAATTACCCTATTCTGAACTACAATATACTCACTGAACTCACTATTGATATGGGCACAAAATTAATGCCATTGGATTGCTTCAGTGTTCAGAGGAGTTCGTGCTAAGAGTCTAGAACTATTGTTTGAGTTAAAATATTTATTTGTAAACTTCAGTTTTGGATGAAACTGATTGAATGAAAGGGATTTACAAACAACAACAACAACACTATAGGTCTGAGAGCAAAGTCTCAAATTGCAATAACAACAAGAACAAACACCTTTGAGGGCTGCTAACAATTCCCCTTTGCAGGGAACTTATTACTTCACTGCCAAAGCAAACATCCTAGGCAGAATTCTTGCATCTAAAATGGCTTTAACAAAATTATATCATCACGTACAATTGAAACATCATGACTTAACTCCTTAGTCAACTTCACATAACCAGCCTTAATAAGGTCATCAGCAACTGGCTTTAGATACTCTTCTTTAGAAAGCGAAGGTTTCATGTTCAGTTTTAAAGGCTTTGTTGCCGCTGCCTGCTGAGATCGTGATATTCCCCTGACATTAATTGCATTGAAGGCTACACAAATAATGACTCCTGCAGCTTTTCTGCTCAAGGTCTTTGAGTCAACAGCATTTGAAGGACCAACTATAAAAGAAGGAATACCACACTTATTTTAATTTGTAGCAAATGCAAACTTAGTTGTACACACGGAAACTTGGGTTTATTGTGTAAGTTGATAAAGCAAATTGCCCACTGTAAAGAGATTTAAAAACTGGCATTTTGAGCACTTGCCCCCTAGAATGCTTTTGGAGTAAAAAAAAACATTTCTTTGCAATGAAATTCTAATTCGAAACCATGCACGTACACTTTATAACGAGCTCTAAGCTCTTTCGTGTTACGTGGGTAAACAAATGAAACAAAATTGGTGGGAGGAGGTAGCCTCAACTAGATATGTTATTTCTACTAATTTCTGTTTATTTGTGGTTTGCACTCCAGTGGCTGCAGACTAAAAAATACCAATACCCTTCAATTACCTTTGCATTTGGGAGCATTAACCGTTTCTTTGGTTGACTTGCTCTTTGCCTTCTCCTTGCTCTCTTTGGTTTTGGATCAACACTTTTTGATGAGAGAACTCCAACAAGCTTGTAAACAAATTCTTTTACTTTCAAGGAATAAAAAAGGGAATCCTTCATGTGGGCCTTATCACGATACTGCCTTACATGTATATAATCTATTTAAAGCAAGAATACCAGTACACATCAATTACCTTGTTGTTCATGATCAGGGTGAAAAAGCTAGGGATGATCCTAGAAACATTGCGCTAATTGGACACTGGGATGGATGGTACCCATTTCAGAGCAAGTCAAGTCATAGTTGTGGTGCCATAGAAGTTTCAGTTCTAAACATGTCCAAGATAGATCGTTTCTGCACAGATGAAGTGTACGTTGTGGGTTTTGTTCCTTGCCATAGAGTCCCAAATAAACGACCGTGTGCATTAGATCCATTTTTGGAACCCCTTATTAAAGATCTAGAGGACAGCTTCATTAAGGGGAACAAGGTAAATTATGCCAGAGAAATTAATGGATGCAATGCTGGGGAGTCCGTTGTGCGGTGCATGCTTTTGTTGTGGACAGGGGATTATCCAGCACAATGTGAGGTGGGCAAGTTCATAAATTGTGGGATATGTCCTTGCCGAAGGCATCATTTAAGAGGTACAAACATTGACAATGGAAGTACTTATTATATAGCAAACAACAGGTACCATGCTAGATTTCCTGTTGAACATCATGTTTTAGAAGATGAAGTATCCATGATGACACAAATTGAGGAGGAAGATTGACCCACTGTATGAGCTACTCTAGCAAGACGAAGTGGTTACACTGGACTATCTATACTTCACAGACTGAACAGGCTTTATGGGTTCAATGTTGTTTTAGATACTGTGTTTGATATGATGCACAACATTCCACTGAATGTTGTGCGGAAAGATTTAAACCGTTATCTTGACGATGAAACAGTTGACAAATCAGTTGTGGATAAGAGACTTTAAGCAATGCCCTGAACCAGTGAATTGAAGGATGGCCGAATCCCAAAGTCTTGTGCTAAAATTGGACATTGGAAGAGTGAGGAACATAGAAAATTTGCATTTCCTGCATCTGAGTGTGTTTTAGGTGCCATATTATTGTGACAGAGGAGAGGTTAGGGCTTGACCAATGTGTTGTAACTGCCCACAATCTAGAACATGCTGCTGAAGACATTCTTCGTTTTTCTTCACCTGATAATTACTGGTGCGAAGTTTACGAGCGAGCAGTCTCTAAATATATTGCCACTTCTTCAAACAAGAAGAACATTGAACTTACCTTTGCCAAAGCTGAAGCCAGGAGAGAACTTTTGAAAAGTTTGAAGTGTAAGCTGAGAAAGCAAAAGGAAAGAAGGCCGGGAAACTCTAATCAGAGCAAACTTTGTGCAAGTAGTGTATCTGAAGCAATGAACCTATACTCAAAATTACCTTCAGAATCTAGACCTGCTGATGGTGGAATCCTTGTTGGCAAACAAGAAAACAATCACTATCGATTATCGGTTCACGAAATGCACCTTCTCCATGAACAGTACCCTACTGCTGAGAAGATTGAAACTGACTGTTTCTGTTTTTTCTCGTTTATGGAAACCTTGTACCAATCGTGATGGTATTCTTTAACGTGCAGGTGAAACTGTTATCATTGCAGATGACAATGAGGCGGGCCAAGAAATTGTTGTACATGTTGATGCCTTTGTTTGTGCTGTGGTTGATAACCATTTCCACTCACTGTTTAGAGGCAGACTCTTTCCAATAATGAAAGATGCGGATGGATCACCAGAGATTTAGCCCTACAATTATGGGAAACTTGTTGTTCCTTCTGTTCAGCAACTTCTTATTCCCACTGAGAAAATACTTCGAAAAGTTATTCTTTATCCGGATCCTGGAAACCTAGATAGCCCAAATCACTACATTACAATTGACTTCATGCGGGAACAATTGCCTGTTGATAGTGATTCAGTGAATATCCCATTTTATTCCCAGCGTGATGACGTAGTGGTTGTTGCTTGTGCAGATGGGGAAAACTACATTGCACACATTATCAGTGTCCAAGAGAGAGACAAAACAGTCAAACTGTATTATTATGTTGAAGACCCCCTCAAGCCTGGAGCAGGATTATATGTTAGAGAAAGCTATGGACACCGCTCAATGCAGACAGTACACTGGAACTGTATTTTTGGACTTGCACAAGGTCACTGGCAAGGGAATGTTTGGAAACAGTAGCTAAAATTGACAATGTAACTTTTTGAATCCATTTTTAAGTCATTTGAATGAAAATTCAATAACCATGGCAAATGTTTACATGTATCCCTTGTCGTAATAATAATGTAACATTTTTCTTTACTGGTCTCCAAACAAATGCAAGTTTATTCCTGGTTTTTATGGCCTTGATGCCATTGATATTGCTAAGAAATTGGATGCTTGTGACTGAGCTTATTTTACAGGTACTAAACTGCTAGTAGTTTCTATATATTGTATGTATGCATACTCCTCTTGTGTTTTTATATCCTTATACTAACAGAAACAGTCATACTAAGTCTTCTTTGACATATAATGGTAGAACCAGGCAAAAGAGAAACTTGGTGTTTGGGAAAGAAAAATATTTTTATGTTAACAAATGTTTCCTTTAGTGATGCCCTTTACATGACTTGATCATCCTGCAAATTAAGCTGTTTCTAATATAACATCATGGCATGTAAATACCAGTGTTACAATCCTTCACAAAAAGTTTCAGGTTTTAATGATGTTGTGCTTCCGATTTGAAAAGGTTTTAAATGTGTCATGTAATTCGTCACGCTATTTCAGATAAGCTGTGAAAATAAACATAATTGAACCAGTTGAAAGTTACTTTTGCATCATAGATGTTTATAAGCCGATTTAATGTAATTTATAGTGAATCCAATCTAATAATGACTTTGAAGTTTTGCCCGCCATTGGTGTACCAAAGTGGTACACCAGTGGTACACCAAGATGGCCACTCCATACATTTTCACTAAAAATGTCTAATGCTCATTCGCCTATAACTCTTGAACGAAATGCTCTGGCACTTCAAAATTTGGCCCAGATGTGTAGTTTTAAACTCTCTACAATTTCATAAACATTTTGGAATCAAAATCTGTTTTATGTTTCTGAATTTTAATATGACAGCATATGACGTAAGTGCAAGCCAAGAATATAAAGCCTATTCATGTGTTTTCAAATATAATTACTGTTTTAATAAGGGTCATTGCTAATAACGGTATTTTTTATTCTGTAGTAACATGAATGGGTTGAGCTACATTTCCCGGATATGGTTCTTAAATAGAACCCTAGCATGGGATTTCAAATACCCATCATTGTTTTTATTAAATGCTAATCCTATTAATGGGATTTTATATTCCATGATAACATTAATGGTATTGATACTTTTCCCAGAAATGGTTTTTATGTAAAATCTATTAATGTGATCTGAAACACCATTATTCTTTCATCAAATTAATTTTCATTGATGGGAACATATTAAAATTACATTAAGGAGACAGAATTCACATTAATGGTAATTGTTCTGCAAGTTTCACTCTGAGAAAATTCCATTAATGGGAACTTTCTTACAATGGGAATTGACTTATTTCCGATTGTGGTTTTAACAAATAACATCAATGGAATTTCATAAAATTTTCCTGTGACCTGGGCATGACAACAAGCAGTAATAAAATGGCGGCGTTTTCAAAATTTCGCGAGTAGGCCCGGTTTATCGCAAAAAAGAAAAGTTAAAGTGAAAACAGTAATTTGAAAATTGGAAACTGACCCCCTCGTTTACCAAGCGGTGAAATATATTTTGTGCACTGGGGCCCCGTCCACACGTATCCGGATATTTTCGAAAACGGATATTTTTTTCTTCGTTTGCACCTCCCGTCCACACGTAAACGGCGTTTTCGGCAACAAATACGGAGGTTTTTGAATACGCTCTCCAGACTGTAGATTTTTAAAAACGGAGATTTATCGTATTCGTGTAGACGGTCGAAAACGAAGGTTTTCGAATACGATGACGTCAGAGTTAGTGTCCAGTGCACTCGGCCAGAAATTATCACAAACATGGCAGCGATCAACCGAATGCTAGTCCCACTTCTACTTGGCCTTATTTCGAGCTTTATAACCCTTCTGCAACTACAGGTCGCCTATATAAACCTGCAGGCTGACTATGCAAGGAGAAAGCTGGATATTATGCGTATTATTTCCTTGCCGGCAAGCAAAACAGCACCACTGAAACGACTTAATCGACGAGCTTGCAGGCGGCCACGCAGATTTTGGACAAGACCAGGTCGAACCAGTGCGTGGTGGGACAATTTCGTGAACGGTATCGTCATCGACGAGGAGTGGAGGGAGAATTTTCGTATGTCAAAAAAGTCCCTTTACAAATTAGCAGACCAACTAAGACCATATATTGAGGGACAGGACACCATCATGAGATCAGCAGTTGATGTGAAAAAACAAGTGGCTCTGACATTGTACTATCTTAGTGACGAAGGAAGGATGAGAAAAACCGCCAATGCTTTCGGATTATCTCGTCAAGTTGTCTCGAAAATCGTCCGGAAAGTGTGCAGAGCAATTACCCTGTACCTAGGCCCCACATATATTAAGCTTCCAGGATCTGTCGATGAAGTAGAACAACACATAAAAAACTTCCACAAAGCACATGGCTTTCCTCAGTGTTTGGGTGCTATTGATGGAACCCACATTGAAATAAAGCAGCCATCATCAAATCCCACTAACTATATTAATCGAAAGGGTCGATATACCCTAAATATGCAAGCTACTTGTGACTACAAGTATTGTTTTATGGACGTTGTGGTAAAATGGCCTGGTAGTGTTCATGACGCACGGGTTTTTGCAAATTCAAGTTTGAATCTGAAGCTTAAGAATGGAGTGATTAATACGTGTGAGCGCATACTGATGCCTGGTCAAGATCCAGTTCCTGTTTTTTTACTAGGAGATCCTGCCTATGCACTCATGCCGTATCTCATGAAAGAGTACTCTAATGGTGGCTCAACAGTACAGGAACAGTATTTTGGCATGACACTGTGCCAGTCACGCATGGTTATCGAATGCTCTTTTGGTCGCCTTAAAGCACGTTTTGGGGCTTTGAGGTGTGCCATGGACATCAATCTGGACGAGCTTCCTTACGTCATCTATGCTTGTTTTGTTCTGCACAATTTTTGTGAGATGAACAATGAGAAAATTGGAGAGGAAAAGGTTGCCACTGCCATGGATTATGATAAGCATTTCCAGCCTCCTCTTGATTCAAGCAACCATTCAAGAGACTGTAATGAGAAGCAAGGGAAAAAAATTAGAAGAATACTAACACAATATTTGGATCCATGACATTTATAGGATAGATTTCCTCATTTTCAAGGTGCATTATCTTAAACATGTAAATTACAAGCTCTAATCATAATCCCACATTAGTGCCAGCAGATCTTTTTCTTGATATGGGTTGAAGTTGCTCAGGTGTCCAATTAGTGTACATTTAAATTGGATCATATGTGCTCTAAATTTGACAGTGAGACTGCTAAGTTTTAATATTTTGGGTTTATACATAGATTCTCTGTAATTAGAAAAATGACAAGGTGAATTTGATTAGTCTTTCTCCGAATTTTCTCGTCAATTTTTTTATTGAACAGTGTAAACTCCAGGTTATGTACCTACCCTGGAAAGGAAAATGAACAAAAATTACAGCATATGCAAAAAATGCTTCCTTTATGAATGATGCAGATACTACTCCCCAAATAACAATGTTTATGGTATTTACAGAATAATGGATTTTTTCTAGGTCAATACTCCTTTGTAGTCCAGGCACATAGGTTTTAGTACAGCATCCTTTATTGAAATAGCTTTACTCCTATTTCAGAAAATGTTGCACTTTGCATAATTCAGAATGCATGTGTTGTGATCCAGTGTTTTATGGGACAAAGTATTCTTGTGGTGTAAATGCTCGAAAAGGAATTACCACACTTTTACTCAGAAATTGCTGCTTAGTGAAAAGGGCCCTCCCATGACACACCACAAGCTACAGCACATTCATCGCAATCACATGGTGCAACTTTTATTGAAATACTGGGTACTGGCCATTTTTTATAGTGTATAGGGGAGGGGGGAGGGGCTGGGAGAAACGATTGGTGGTTTAAGGCAATGTTAAATTAGCAAAGAGGGGGCCTTTGTATTTTAGGGACGATGAAGGGGGGGGGGGTGTTGTTCTGCATGATTTTTTTGGTGATTCAGTGGTTCAAAAGAAATGAAAGCTTACTGAAAAATCTCTAAGCACCCAGCCCCCCCCCCCTTCTAGATAAATAATGACCTGGCCCTAGGTGTATACTTGTGCTTCAAATCAGGATCAGGCTTGTTGATAGTGGGCTTTTATCAAAGGAAGAGACATGAAAGGGTATAACCAGTAGGCTATAACAAAACACAGAAATGCAGGCTGTGCAATTGTAGCATGCCTCTACTGAAAGCATTTTATATCATGCCACAGAAATTACAGTGTGGTAGGAAGCATGTGTGCCATACCCCTGATTGGCTTTCACCTTTTTTCTTTATTGGTTGAAGTTTCTTCAAATGAGACCTGAAAAAAACTTTTTAAGTTCTCATATTTTATTTTTATTTAAATATTTTGTATCCTTTGATCAGCATGAAAGTAATAAAGAATCCAATCATAATTTCAAGGGCAATAACTTCAATGATTTGTTAATAATAAATATTCTTATAATTTGAAAATTCATGTAATAACCATTAAAAATAACTTGTTATGGTTTATTTAAATATTTTGCATCCTTTGGTGAGCATTAGTGTAATCAAGAATCCCTTTATAATTTCAAGGGCTATTACTTCAATAGTCTGCTCTTAATAAATATTATTCTTATACTTTGAAAATTTATGTAATAACTATTAAAATGAACTTCTCTTTCTTAGAGAACAAGTCTTTATGTTTGAGAAGTCCACAACTGCAACCATAAATAAAATTGTTGTGGACTTGTCAGAAATTATCAGGGAAAAGGAAGGGTGGAAACAGTTGGGGAGGTCATTCACAGAAATCCCAGTCTTAAAAAAGGACAAATTTCATTATATTAAATACAAGGATGGGGCTAGGACATTTCATCCCCTTCACTCGGGGGCTGGGGGTTAGGCTATTAAGGGGAGTTTTCATACAGTTACTTGGTATTTTTAGGGTATTTTTAGTTTTTAAATGAGCATCCCCCCCCCAGCCCCTGCACAAGGGGAAGTGACCTCATTTCCAACCCCCAATTTGAAATCCCACACCCTTCCCCCTGTTAATTTCTGACATGTCCCTGACTATCATTTTAACTATTCAACAGAAATTTCTCCAACTTGAGAAAAGTCCACAGATATGACCATTTAAATCCTACATTGACAAAATAGGAAAACTTTATCTGATTTTGCAAATCTAAAAGTTTTGTTCTTCAGACAAGAGTGATTGGGTGTAGGAAAAATGCCCACTGTTCGAAGAGTTCCCCATACTTTCATGCATTGCTGTCATCCTGTTGTTTGAACTGTAGATACCGAAATTTGCTTGTGGTGCAGGGTAATGGGAAGGCATAGAATTGGCTTGCATCATTATCTGCCTCATCATTGCAAACCCATCAGCAATAGAGCCTGTTAGTTTTTCCATACTGGTGGTCAACTTTCCCATATGGCTTGAATATTGTGTGTCCATGCTGTTCATCTTCTCCAGGAGTTGTTTCTTGATTTCTAATTCTTCTTGGGCTACATTGAGGAGCTGTGTGTCTAGGGGCAGCTTTCGTTTTAATTTTTCTTGTTTGTGCCCTTTTAATCTGGTATTTAACAAATCTCTCCTCTCCTTTATCTTGGAAGCTCTGTCTTCTTTCTCTGTAATATTATCTTCACCCTTCTCTTCTACGGGACTTTCTTGAGCTGTGGCTGATGAATCTGGATCTCTGCTGTCTACTGATTCGGGGCTTCCAGGATTACAGCTCTGTTCTGAATCAGTTGTCAGTTCCACAGATTCTAAACCCGACTGAATTGCGGAGGTAGCAGGAGAGCCGCCCCATATATCCTCACAAGATTCAAAAAACATCAGAACCACTCTGCCATGGCCACTCTTTCTGCCTGAGTCGACTGCTGCTCTGTATTTCTGTCGAATTGCCTTCAGCTTTGTTGTAACAACACCCTTTGTTAGGGGTCTGGGTCGGCCATGAGCGAGTGAAGACGCGCTTATCGCTGCTCCCGTAAATTCAACAATATTTTGGATATTTTTTGGATATATGGCCGACGAAATCAAGCCAAATCTTAAGCGTAAAGCAAAACTGAGAAGTAGCACCGGCTCAGACAGTGACACGCGTTCTCCGGAGGGCAAGAAGGTTTTTATTTCGACTCTTAATACGACATTGTCGTCCGAGGCCGACATTAGTGATTTTGGCGCGGAATCAGTGTTAGACGACAGCAGCGACAGCAGCGACCAAGTCCTAAAAGCCCTAAAGATGACCGAGGGCATCGGAGAAAAATTTGAACAAATTCTGATCAGACTACAACGCATGGAGGAAAAACTTAGCAAAGTAGAAGACTCCCTCAACCAGATCGCGAACTTGGAGAAAGCAGTCGCCAACATTCAAACGAGCTTGTGTTTATTCAACGACAAAGTTAAAAAGTTAGAAGTTACTATTCAGGAAATCGAGACAGGTCTGACGGCGTCCAACCTTGATATTGATGCTTTAGAGAGGAAAGAAGAAAAGACGGAGAAGAGAATTAGAGAGCTAGAGGATCAAATTTTATATCAAGATGTTTACAGCCGGAGAGAAAACCTAAGATTCTTCGGCATCCCGGAACCGGCCCAGGGTATCGAGGATACGAAAGAAGTGATCCATAAGTTTTTCGAGCAAGAATTAGAGGTGGAAAAGGCTCGGGAGATTGAATTTCAGCGCATTCATAGGTTGGGCAAAAGGAAGCCGGGTCAGACGAGGCCCATTATCGCAAGATTTCTACGATTTCCAGAGACGGAACTAATATTCAAAAGCGTCAGAGAGCTGGGCGAGGAAGCAGATGTCAAAGTGTACGCTGATCTTCCAAAAACAATTCGGGATCGAAGGAAGAAATTGTGGCCCAAAATGAAAAAAGCAAGGGAGGAAGGAAAGTTTGCCTACTTTGATAAACAAGAGCCAGATAAACTATATATCGAAGGCGAATTATGTATTTAGACGCCTTAATCCTTTATTCAGTATTGCTATTATTATATATTTATACTTTTTTTCCCGAATCCATTGTCCTTATAATTCTTTTGTTTACGGGAGCAGAGTAAAATTAAATCTGCATGGAAAGAAATAGTCCTAAATCTCTGGGGCAGCACATAGATAATGAATATCTGCTGCCTTTGTTAACTTTTTTGTGTATTTCAGTGTTCATTGTTTTACGTGCATTAAGTAGTAGTAGTTTTGTTTCTGTGTTAAGCGCGATGTATTTTTTAGTTGTCATGCATGTTTCAGTCAGTTGGGAAAAGAAATGTGTCACGTTTTATATTCACAAAAGATAATGTTAACTTTAAATTACTTTCTTTGAATGTTCGAGGGATTCGTTCATCCATAAAGAGAAAGGCGTTATTCTTGTGGCTAAACAAGCAAAAAGCAGATATTATCTTTCTTCAGGAAACCTATAGTACAAAAGAAGTAGAAGTTATCTGGAAAACACAGTTTAAAGGTAAGATATTTTATTCACATGGCAACAATCACAGTCGTGGAGTGATGATCTTAGTAAGAGATGATTTGGATTTAAATCTTATATCGTCCGAAATAGACTTCGAAGGTCGCTACATTTTGCTAAACGCCACGGTGCAGGGATCGGATTTTCTTTTAGCTAACATTTATGCACCGAATTAAGTTCATGAACAATGCGAATTTTTTAAACACTTGTATAAGTTAATAGAGAATCTTCATTTAAGTACAGAGCAAAAAATTGTTATAGGAGGTGATTATAATGTTAGTCTTAACCCCTACCTGGATTGCAGTGGAGGTAACCCCACAAAGAAAGACTCTGTAAACTGCATTCAAGACATGTGTTTAAATTTTGACCTAATAGATATTTGGCGAGTTAGAAATCCTCAGTGCAAAGCTTCACCTGGAGGCAAAAAAGTCCTGTTATTCAACGAAGATTAGATTACTGGTTGCTAAGCGACTCCTACCAAGAAGAGGTAAATAATGTTGACATAATCCCCTCTATTAATTCGGACCACTCGGCTATTGTACTTCATTTAAATAGCATTGAAGAACAAAGGCATGGCCCATCTTATTGGAAATTTAACGCAAGTTTATTAGACGATCCCGAGTATGTTAGCCTTATAAATGATAATATACCAGTGTGGCGCAGGGAATTTGTGGAAGTCAATGATAAGAGAGTACTCTGGGATTTAATTAAATACCGGATTAGACAAGTAACGATAAAATTTAGTAAGGAAAAAGCTAAGGCGAGAAGAGATAAGTTGAGAATCATCGAAAACTCCTTGAAAGAATGTGAGGTCGACTGTGGAAAAATCCTTCACCAGATAATATCGAAAAACTGGAACTTTTAAAACATGAGTATGACTCCTGTTATGAGTACCTGTCGAAAGGAGCGATAATCCGTTCAAGAGCTACTTGGTACGAGTACGGAGAAAAGAGTAATAAATATTTCTTGAACCTTGAAACTCACAGAAAGTCCAAGAGCTGTATCCGTAAGGCATATACGAAAGATGGCTTTGTAACTTCCGAGCCTAAAAAGATTATGAAAGAATTAGAGAGTTTCTATTCGGACCTTTATAAGAGGGATGAGCTTAAAACCTCGGACACGGTCCTTAATTCGTTCTTACGGTCTAAAGGGATCCCGAAATTATCCGATCAGGATACTCTCGTGTGTGAAGGCAGACTAACTCTAACGGAATGTTTTAAAAGTCTGCAGTCTTTTCAGAAAAATAAATCGCCAGGTAATGACGGTTTAACAGTGGAGTTTTATACTGCTTTTTGGGAAGATCTTGGTGAACTCCTTGTGGATAGTCTTAATTATTCATATGATTACGGTGAATTATCCAACTCGCAAAAACAAGCGATTATAACGTTATTAGAAAAGAAAGATAAAGACAAGCGGAAAATTTCGAACTGGAGACCGATCTCCTTGATTAATGTCGATGCTAAGATTGGATCAAAAGCCATTGCCTTGAGATTACAGACTGTGCTACCGAAAATAATTCACTACAATCAACACGCATATGTTAAAGGACGAACAATCAATGATGCAATTAGGACAATAGACGACATCCTTGAATACACGGAACGCTACGGACTCAAGGGCAAGATGATAGCCGTTGATTTTCAGAAAGCCTTTGATTCAGTTAACAGGCATTTTCTGTATCAGGCTCTTACTGCCTTTAACTTCGGTCCTTCATTTATACAATGGGTACATACGTTCTACCACAATATTTCAAGCTGTGTACTTAACAATGGGTTTTCAACTGGTCCCTTTGAAATACAAAGAGGAGTAAGACAAGGAGATCCGCTCTCTCCTTATTTGTTCATTATAGTTCTGGAACTTTTAGCTATAAGTATACGTGATAATGACTATATTAAAGGAATCAGTGTGAACGGGACTGAAATTAAAATCGAGCTCTTTGCGGATGATTTAACTGCGTTTCTGGGAAATGACGAATCTTTTAGTACATTTTTCGACGTGGTTTCTAAGTTTGGGGATTGTACAGGACTCACCATCAACTTAGAAAAAACAGAAATTTTTCTTCTAGGCAATTCGGGTGAAGTCTGCATTCAAGATCATGTGGTGAACCTTGAAGTAAAGGATGCGGTTAAAATTCTAGGAGTGCATTTCACTTACAATCGCTATCTGAGAAAGAAACTTAATTTCATAGAAATAATAAGTTCCATTAAAAAGAAACTCCAGTTGTGGAAGTGGAGAAATTTAACAGTTTTCGGACGCATCCAGATTGTAAAAACGTTTGCAATTCCGATGTTGATGTACCGAGCTGGTTCAATTTGTATTGACAAGGAAGTAATAACTGAAGCCAATAAGATTATCTATAATTTTATATGGAAAGGTAAAGACAAAGTAAAACGAACGTCGCTAATAAGTGATACTATTGACGGTGGCCTGAAAGCCCCGCATTTGGAGTCTATTAAAACTCAAAGAATAATGGTTTGCAAACGATTTGTTGATAAAGAACCTCGTGCATGGAAAACCATCCTATCGCACTATTTGGAACCTGTTGGTGGAAAAATTATTTTCTGTTGTAATTTTGATATTAAGAAACTCTCGATAAGTATTCCAACTTTTTATCGGGAATGCCTTGAGTGCTTCACACTATGTTCCGCGGCTGCAAATAAATGTGAACTTGAGCTTTCCCATCAGAAAATATGTAACACTGTGATTTGGAACAACAAAAATATCTGCATTGATGGCAAATCAGTTTTTAATCCAAGACTAGCTGGTAAGGGAATCTTCAGAGTAGGGGACTTGATCACTGAAAGTAACCAACTGATCACTAAATGCAATCTAGTACGCCAGTGGGAATTTTCTCCGAAAGATGGCTTTGATCTGATATCCTTAATTGATGCCATCCCTGCACCATGGCGACGGTCTTTAAAAAGTTACGCGTTCTCAAACAAGCAAATGTTTATCCTTGATGATCAAATCCATTTGGTTCTAAATAATCATAAAGTCTCTATTGACAAGGTGATATCCAAAGGTGTCTACGAGGAATTGATCTCTCAGTTTGTCACGCCACCAACGGCACAACTTAGGTATAATGAAAACTTTAACACCGTTCATTTGGACTGGAAGGAAATTTATAGCTTACCGTTCAAAGTTGCTTTGGACACTAAATCGCGAGAATTTCAATACAAAATTTTAAATCGGTATTTAGCAACGAATACATATTTAAAGAGAATAGGTAAAATAGATTCTTCAGCCTGCTCTTTTTGTGGAACAACGGACGAATCCCTTGAGCATCTTTTGGTGACTTGCCAATTCACTGCAACAATGTGGGAGGATCTTATATCCTGGTGCAACAACCAAAATATTAAAGTTGAAACGCTCTCCAATGTAGATATAATATTTGGTGACTGGCAAAGGAAGGACGATTTCGAGTTGGTAAATCACCTTATACTTATCGGAAAGCAATATATATATTACTGTAGGATCAACAACTCTAAACCGTCCTTCCGAATTCTTTTGGTAAGAATCAAATCAGTCTATTTGTTGGAGGGCCATATTTTTAAATTAAAAGGGAAAAGGCGAGTCCATGCTTCGAAATGGGACAAGTGTGGCTTCGAGTGATAACGGTTTGAAACATGCATCTTCTATAGTTTAAATTTTGCTATTATCATAATTAATTTAGATTCTTCTTGGTTATTTATTTTAGCGCTTAGTGTGTCTTGTGTTCAATGTGTGTCTGTTAAGGTGTATGTTGAGGTGGGGATTAGTTTAAAAAGGTGGGCTTGAACGGGGTTTGGGATCTATGTGTATAAATACTAAGGGCAGCAGGGGATGCATATGATAGGGGATAGTTACAATGGTGAGTAGTGTGAGGGGAGGGAGCATAGTACTTGGTAAGGTCGGGAGGGGCAGGTTAAACGTGGGTGGGAATTCAACTTGTATGGGATGTCACTGGGGTGGGTAGTACACTTATAGGTTATAATGATATATCTGTATTATGAATAAAAAAACTAATAAAATACAAAAAAAAAAAAACACCCTTTGTTATTTCTTCTTTGCTGTGGGGATAATCTTTGCCAATTTCTTCTGCATCTTTAGATGATGGGTACTGCTCGTGTAGCAATTCACAAATATCAGAATACTTTGTTTGGCATGTCTCCCAGTCGACGTTCTTGCTAGCTTGAGAGACTTTGTATTCGTGAGTTACTTTCAACAGCAGTTCAACTTCATCGTCTGACCACACGAACGAGTCCGTCTTCCCTTTTTCTTTCGATTTACTTGCCTTTTTAGATGATTTTGTCGTTTCATTACTTGTCTTTTCGCAAGATTTTGGCATTTTAACGGCCTGAATTACAGAAATAAAGCAGAGAATCTAACACGAGGAGAACCAAACCAAAGATGGCGGCAAACTCTTTGATTTTCGCGGGCTTATGCTTCTCACAGCGCGCATGTGCCAGTAGCCTGCGCATGCTCATCATGTGAAGTCTAGCGTATTCGAAACATTTTCGCGTATACGTGTGGACGGGCAAATACGATTGTAATACGGTCCGTGTGGACGCGGATGTTTTCGAATACGGAGAAAAAAATCTCCGTTTTCGAAAATATCCGGATACGTGTGGACGGGGCCTGGGTTTTTATCCTTGTACAAAAGGGTGAAAAGGAAAGGCGAACACGCGAGTTTTATCGCGAACTTTGTTGAAATGACCGTATTAGTTTGGGCTGTGTGCGCGTTGGTCTCAGTGACGGCAAATGCCAAGCCATAGCGGATTTGCTGGTTCCTGAAAAGAACACGGACTGGAGAAGAATGCGAGGGTCCCATGAGGCAGTTTACCTAAGGCATTGCTAGATTCACGGGGAGTAGCCGAAATTGCTGGGCTTGCACTCGACACTGGATGAGAGCCAATCGACAAGCAAACGATTTTTGTTCATGCCCATTATCACAACATTCGACTGAACTTTCAAGAACAACTGTTCCTAGGAGGTAGCATCGTTTATTCGATTGGATAGGAGCCAATGTACTAAACTATCGGCCCAGAAACCGCTGGTGCAACAAGTGTGCTATGGTCGCAGACAAGGCTTTCTTAAACTACCCAGACTACATTCCTCCTGCAAAAGTATGTCAATGTTTTTTCTTGTGTACATTTTTTTTCAGTTCAAGAAATGACAAGGAAAAACCTATTGAAAGTGTATTGGGAAGATTAAAATCATCTGATAGAGAAGATTGAAATCACAATTTAAACATTTTTAATACATCTCCCCAGACTTACAAAAAGAAATAAACAATAACAGCAACGACAGAAAAACAGTGTTTCCGCGAATTAGACAGAAATATGGACACTGCATCTCACAAAAAGAATTTTTATAACAAAAATATAATTATATCATGACTATCGATTGCTTCAGTGTATCAATTATTGTAAATAGTTTTTTTCCTACATAGTGTAAATAGCCTTTTTCTATCGTCGTTTTTTTCTGTATTTTCGAATATTATACTGTAAATAGGATCAAGTTAAGAAAAAAAACTGTAATACAAATAAATTTCGCATTAAAAGAGATTTCTTAAAACATAAAACTGTAAAAACGAACGATAAAATCCAACGTTTCGGAGTAGTCATGACTCCATTATCAAGGAAAATATAAAAAGATCATGCAAATTACAGCATTTAAAGCGGTTTTGGCGCGAAGAATAACATAAGAGGGTGCGAAGATTATAAGAATACTTTCGCACGAATGGAGTCTGATTGCCAATCTTATGAAATCGAGAGCTCACTGTAATTCTATACCAAGGCTTCTTTTGTGGAAAATGATGACTTGACCAAGCAGTATCTTCATCATCGACGTCGTCTCGTGTCTTATCCAGTAAGGTTGGCTTAGCTTCACACGCTTTTTCCAAGTCCACCATAGGGTCGTTCCAAGGCCATTCCGTAAGTTCACTATAGGCTAATCTAGGTCCATCATTTTCATCCGACATTTCTAGAATAGAGTCTTTGATGTTTCTTCACTCGTTGACTTCGCGTTCCACAACACCAAACTGTCTTTTATAGCAAGGTCGTGTTTCTTTTTTTAGCGCATACAAAAGTAACCAATCTTCGTCTAAAGGTTTTTGCTCTTGACTCATTACATAGACCTGTTCTTGCTTTAGCATCTGAAACTTACACCTTTTCAAAAACTTACGATGCTCTAAAATCTTAGCAATACGCTCCTCTGTAACATACAAGTCTTGTGCCACTTTTCGTTTCAGCTCTTCTTCGAACAGTTGAAACACCTTTTCCAAATAACAATGAATGAGACTTTCATACGAGTACTGTAAACAAACATCATGGTCGACTTCACTAGGTCTGTCATGAACACATCTGTAACAGGCTTCTTTTTGAATATACAACTGAAGTTTTGCGTTCAAATATTCGCAAACACTCCTCCAAAACTGATCACGGACTTAAATACGATAAGCTTCAGATTCCATGTTGACATACTGGTTCAATACACTTTTACTGGCATTGATATAGCATTTTAAACAATTTGCATTTCAAACACTGTCAATCAATTCAATAGCCGTAAAATAAAACAGGTGACAGAACAATACACTACGCAGCAAAGTAATCTCTTACCGAAGCGAATGACGGTATATTTCTTGAAGACCACGGGACACTTGTCTCATTCTGCCACTCTTCCACAAAATTTTCCCAGGAGCGACTCATCAAATGGTACGAATGCCAGTTTTTCTCGCACACAACCTCTTCATAATAGTCTTGGACCGATTCAATCCACTTCATCTTGTCCTCAATACAATAAGATAAGATAAGATTTATTATTAGTTTTTCCACTAAATGGTTTTTAAAAAGTAATTAAATAAAGAATACAATAAATATTAACATGTATTACATTGCTAATTAAAAACTATTAAGAAATTCCTTAAAATGTCTCTTAAATAACTAATTACAATAAAAAATACAATAAATATTAAAAGTGTATTGCATTGCTAATTAAGAACTATAGAGAAATTCCTTTAAATGTCTCTTAAATATTGGTAAACTATCACTTTCTGTTATTTCGCGTGGAAGGGAATTCCAGAAACTCGTTGCGCAGTATAGAAATGTGCGTTGCCCAGTTGCTGACTTATAAACCGGAATGTTCAGGTTATTCTTATATCTGGTATTGCGGTCATGAACAGAAGCACGTGTCTTAAATCTATTACATAGATAACTTGGGGCTAACCCTTAACACATTTAAACGCTAAAACTCCAAGTATATACTTAAGAAAACTGGTTACGGGGAGCCACCTTAACTCTCTTAATACTGATGTTATATGATGAAATTTCCGCTTTCCAGTGATAATTCTACCAGCAAAATTCTGAACTTTCTGCAGTTTTGAAATATTTTTCTTTTAAGTGTTAGACCACACCGTAGAACAGTAGTATAACTTGCTAAACACTAACGCATGTATAACCCGTTCTAATGTCCTAGCAGATCAAACAGATGCTTTACCCTATTAATCTGACATAAGCTACCTATGCACGAGGACACAGTTTGGGAGACATGTTCATCATAGCTTAGAGTACTTTCCACCTGCAGGCCGATGTCCCGAGCAGAAGGAGATGGAGTAACCTTCCTTCCAAGAAGGGTAACATGAAAATCAGCGGGCAGCCTCTGAAGCATCTGACATGTGCCTAACACCAGCAGCTTGGTTTTCTCTGGATTTATGAGAAGGCTGTTGTAGCAGCACCAGCTTGCAATTTTTTCTAAGTCCTTGTTGATCTTTTGTACCATATTACTAACCTCAGCAACTGGAAACGAAAGGTTTAGCTTTGAATTATCAACATATGATTCTAGAGAACACACGTCCGGTATAGAAATGTTGTTGAGGTAGATAGTAAACAAGGCGGGTCCCAGAATTGAGCCCTGTGGGACTCCATGTGAGATGCCCTGCAAGTTTGACGTCTCAGCTCCAATCCTGACACATTGCAGCCGTTCCGAAAGGTAGCTCTTAAACCAATCCAGAGATGCACAGGAAACACCTAACGCCTGTAATTTTGCAATGAGGGTTATATGATCTATGCTGTCAAATGCCTTCGACAAGTCCAGAAGAACCACCAGTGTGATTTTCTTGGCATCCATGGCCTCTAGTGCTTTATCCGTGATCATAATGTTAAGGGTTTCACACGAATGAAGCTTCTTATTACCACTTTGGCGTTCGCTGAGGCACTTTTTGTTGGTCATATATGCCATTAATTGATTAAAAGCAACACGCTCACAAATCTTCGACGCCGCAGAAAGTAACAAGACCGGTCGATTGTTGTTTGGTATCTCGTGATCTCCATCTTTTGGAAGTGGAATGACTTCCGATATTTTCCACGCTGCAGGAAAAACTGATGACAATAAGGATCTATTCACAATGTCCGTCAGCACAGGCAAAATGC
Organism: Cladopsammia gracilis; assembly: GCA_022457155.1. Classification (NCBI taxonomy): domain Eukaryota; kingdom Metazoa; phylum Cnidaria; class Anthozoa; order Scleractinia; family Dendrophylliidae; genus Cladopsammia; species Cladopsammia gracilis. The sequence continues at coordinate 471,438 of JAJGOT010000112.1, forward strand.
AAGGGAGCGCATCTTTTATCACAGACATGGCTACTTTGTCAAACCCCGGGGCTTTGTTGGACGAAAATGACATGACAGCTCCATAACTCCACGGTGAATACACCCACTACCATTTGCGTTCATCCTTGAAGCGTGACGAATTTAGCGCGAAGTTTTACTTTTCAAACGTTGAAGGTTTTGTCGGTTATGTGTCACTTTTGACCAATGAAACGTTGACGGTTAAGTCGTGAAATTTACAACGTTTGTGGCGCCATACGACCATGTTTTGTTCACGTGATTTGAAAGTTTTCAGATTTCCCGTGGGAGCGTAGCTTCAAGATGGAGCTTCAAATTCAAGTGCAAATTGGAGATACTAGGCGAGTGTTCTTTATGAATCCGCCAAGGAGTCTTAATGAGTTAACAACAGCTATCTCGCGTGAGATTCCAAAAACACGCTTCATGGATTTTGGCTTACTGTACGAAAACGACGAAGGGGAATATGTAGTGTTGAATGACGATCCCGTGTGCTTAAGAATTGCCATGTATGCCTCAAAACGTATCGAAGGAACGGATATTTCCCGTCTAAAGCTACGAGTGTTCGAGGGTTCTTCACCTAGTGTAAAAACCAAACCTCCCGCCAAACCTGCTGACAGGACTGATCCATCTAGCTCTACTTCTGAGTCAGATCGTCCCAAAGCCCGGGCTTGTCTGAAAAGTGATTTTCTTTCCAATAATAATGAGCAAGATACCAGAAATACCGCAGAAATCATTATGGATAGCAATGAAAAGACTTCATGCAAAGAGAAAACTCCACTTGAAAGGTACATCATTTTGTGTCAGGAAAAGAACTTGTAGGACCCGTTCAAACGGAAATTCGAGACTAATTTGTTTTATTTACCAGGGACGTAGCTAGCATGAGGCAAACCGAAGCACTTGCCTCAGTGAAAATACAATTTTGAATACTAGTACAGGCATTGCATCTCTCTGAAAAATAAAAGAAGTGGGGTTTTTTGCCTCGGTAAGAATTTTCGACTCGCTATGGCCCTGTTTACCTAATAGAATAAATAATTAGTTTGTTGATATTGGAATAACCACAAGGTCACTTGTATTACTAAGTAAAAGTAAGTTGTGTAATGATAATAAAAGCAACTATTTATGTAATTTTATTAATCTCAAAACTGGGAGAAATAATTCTTTGATACTAAAATCGTGAAAATCAAACTTGCCCTCAGGTTGTGTTCATAGTATTAACAGAGGCGCATGTAATTAACAACATTCAACAGTTTCACTATTTTATGAAATTTCAACCACTTGGTTTGTTAATAAATGTGAAATGAACATTAAAGCTTACGCGTTTTTCGTTGATAGCTGTCTCCTTCAAAATATGAACTTGTACTGAAGACTTTGTTGTTTCATGTACGTGATCTAGGCATTTCATACATTGAAATGCTCGTCTCAGAGGGAAAAAACTACGAAATTTTAATATTACAATTCTCATACAAACAGATAAGCTGTGGCTTTGTAAAATCTAGCCATATCTCGTGCTTTGATGGTCTCAACTGCTTCTGCTATCGCTAAATTAATATTTAAATAAACTAGTTCCCTCAACTCACCATTCAATTCGGTTTTAATTTTGTTAAAACAAAGCTCTATTGGGTTAAGGTCTGGGGAATATGAAGGTGTATATAGCAACTCAATTCCCATGGTATCGAACCATTCCTCCAAAATCTCTCCTCCTTCATAATGATGAGACGATAAATTATCCATAATAACAATGTCACTGACTTCAAGGCACGGTCGACCAGTTTCAATGTTTACAGCCTCACCAGCTTCTAGAACCAATAAAAGAAAACGAGCAGTATTTGTGGCTCCGCAGACAACATTATAATACTCTGGGCCGTTTAGAGAAACAAGCATACTCAAGGTGGTATTTGGAGATTCGATCTTCATCTTCCTGTAATTTTTCATAGTCTGGCCTCCTTTAGGCTTTGCTAAAGTTTGCATATCTTCGCAGTATCTGTACCATACAGATTTTACAGTGTTAACGGATACACGCAGCTCATTCGCAAATTGTGTAAAACTCTGCGGAATATAACCCGTTATTCGGTCACCTCCATCGCTTATAATTCTGTCAATGATGGAGCGTCAACCGTCAACGTTTCATTGGTCAAAAGTGACACATAACCGACAAAACCTTCAACGTTTGAAAAGTAAAACTTCGCGCTAAATTCGTCACGCTTCAAGGATGAACGCAAATGGTAGTATTTCCCATTTCACAATAGTGTTTTACAATCATCGGCACCGTTTGCCATTGTACTCTAACCTCGTAAGTTTGATCCGCTAACCATCCAAATATCAATTGATCAATTGGAAGTGTCTAAAGAGGCAACGCCTTGGAATGCTACAGATCTACACATGTTAGACCCTGACTTGCGTTCAAACAGAAATTAAACTTGCTAAACAAAGCGTGACAAAAATATGTCATATCTCTTTCTTAATGGTGTACACTCCCCCCACCCCCAACTCATTTACATTACAATCCCTTCTGGAAATACGTTACCGTTCCCCATTGGTCTATTCCTTAACATGTCATACACATAACGCAATTTCATTGGTCCCAAAAACACATCTACATTACAATGGTGACTGGAGTAGCGCCCATGTACTACTGGCATTCACCAAAGTTATGAAGCCGTTTGTGCCAGCTGTTCGTAACAAAGGGATAAGATTAATTATTTATCTGATGACATAATTGTTATCAGTTCATCTCGTGAATTTTCTGCGGAGGAAACTGCTATCGTTATTCATATCTTAGAGTCATTGGGTTTTATTGTAAACCAAAAGAAATCCATGCTTGTTCCCTCACAGTGAACTGAATTTTTGGGATTTGTTATTGATACTTTCTCTTCCAGAAGGGAAGATCAATAAAGTAAAAGAGCAGGCCAATTCTCTGCGGGGAAAAATCCAGTGCTCAATTTGAGAGTTAGCTCATTTTATTGGTTTCGTTGTTTCTTCCTTTCCAGCAATTAGACCAGTAAGACCTTTTTATTGTGATCTTGAAGTCTGTACATTAGACGCTTTATGTACCAACGAAGAGACTACAATTCATTTGTTTGCTTTAATATCAGAAAAAGCTAATGCTGCTCTGAATTGGTTCATGTCAAGTATCCATTTGTATAATGGGACTAGTTTTAAGAAACCCTCAACGGCTATTACTTTTTAAGTACTGATGTCTCCTAATCGGGATTGGACGCTGTCTGAAGTGGAGTTTCAACTAGTGGTCTGCCATTCTGCTTGGTGTCCAGTGTGTTATGTGGTCACACAATTGCCTTGTTTAAGTTCTTCTGACATAGTTCTGCTATAGCACATATAACCAAGTCGGGAGGAATGGTTCCTAGTTTGGACACAGTGTCCAAATCTATTTGGGAGTGGTGCTTTGTATGTCATTGTTTGTTGGAAGCACATCATATTACAGGAAGCTTGAATGTAACAGCGGATTATTTGTCTACAATGTATAGGAACCATAATCGAGATTTTGAATGGAAGTTGCATCCTACAGAGTTTTTATGTATCTCACAAATATTGTTTGTTCCAGATACAGATATATTTGCATCTTAAAAAGGGTTGTTGTTGTTCATCGTGGTGAACAGACTAGTAAAGAAGTAGTCACTTCCGATGTGGATCGCGACGTTTCGACTGCATACTGCTAGTCTTCTTCAGGCAATGGGGTCGACTGCTTACGCGTCACCTTATGAAGCACGATGTTCTGCTGTGATTGGTTGGTTTTCAACAGCTGTGACTTGCGCATTTTGATCCTCGTTGTTTCGGCGAATTGTTCTCTCGGCGGTCCGTAGTCGTACGGCTCTCCTGTTGTTGTGTTTCTTGATCGTGGGCATCCATGCTTCTGGAATTTCTATTCCACTGTCCCTGTTGATGTTGTTAGGGTTAAGTCTTATGTGGATCGCCTCTTTGACCCTGCGTGTGTACCAATGAGGATCACGATCAATAAACTTTACTTCATTCCAAAGCGGGTGGTGTCGGGTGGTGTCGGGTGGTGTCCGGTGTTGTTGGCTTGCTCTGAAACGGCGGAGGTCTGGGTACGGGCGAATCGGATGTCTGGGTCATGCTCTTTTATTCTGTCTTGCATAGGTCTTCCAGTCTCGCCGATATAAACTTTACCGCATTCACAGGGAATTCTGTAAACCACGCCATCTTGTTTAGTCGGGTCAACAGCGTATTTAAAACCGCAATAGATTTGACAGAGTTCAAATCTACTGCGGTTTTACCTTATGTCAAAGGTCTGTCCGAACAACTTCGCCGCTGCCTACAACAACAAGGTGTACGCGCTGTTTTCAGGTCGGAGACTACACTTAGATCACACCTAGTACGGCCTAAAGACGCTGTTGACCCGACTAAACAAGATGGCGTGGTTTACAGAATTCCCTGTGAATGCGGTAAAGTTTTTATTGGCGACACTGGAAGACCTATGCAAGACAGAATAAAAGAGCATGACTGAGACATCCGATTCGCCCGTACCCAGACCTCCGCCGTTTCAGAGCACGCCAACAACACCGGACACCACCCGCTTTGGAATGAAGTACACCTTCCTGTTTAGCACTCACGGCTTTTTTTAATCAAAATGATTACTTGACAGGAATTTTCCGATAAGGAAAATCGTGAGATAATATTTTCGTGCATGCTATCACGTACACAATTCCTGGTAACCGGGTCGAAATTCTCCATATGAACATACGAAAGAATTGGCTTAAATGAAGAGGCTCTAAAACAGTATTAACTAGTGGAAATAGTACTCAATTATGAATTTGTATATCTTTATTTGGCCTTTTCTGTTCACAAGCCAGTAAAACGTAATCTTAAATGATCAGGAAATCAGACGTCTGGTGGTCCCTGTTGTTCCGGCATATACTGTCCAGGTGTGTAACAACCGTTCTTTAACAGCCTTCTGTGGTTCTGAAACCAGTTTTTAACCTGTACACATAAAACATAAAAAATTATATGTATAGCACTCACAAATGTTTGCCCTTTAAGCCACGGCTCTAGTGAAATTTTCTTTTTTGCTTGCATCAGGTAGACCACACAATTTATTAAAAAATAAACTCTCTCGTCGGCAGTGTGCTGTGGTTGGCCGTGGCTTTGGCTTTGGGGACAATGTAAATACATAAACAATGCGGCATCGGTTTGAAGTCTGACTCACTGCTTCAACGATAAATTTCTCACGATGTTAGTGAAGCAATTGTTGCTCATTCACTTTTTAGCTACATTTTCTAACGTTTTTAGTGCACCACAAACAAAAATCACTTTTGTATGTCAGGAACTAAAAACCAAAGGATATAAATCAATTTCTTCCAATAACTGTTTTGAAAATAGTTTAATATGTGAGGCATGTGCCGTAACTCTCAAATACCCTAAACACTCCCAAGCCATTTGGGCTCTAAGGCGACACACCAAAGAAACTACACATCAGTTGAAAGCAGGATGGTTTCTGGATCATTGTGGCGATGTAAAAGACGCTAAACCAAAGGGTAAGTACAAACCTGATCTTTCTCCAGGTTTAACGAGGACACTATCCCATTTATCATGGTGTCCGACGGTGTCCCATTCGAAGCCTTGAATATGGTATCCAATGAAGCTAACTGTGCCCTGTCAAACAATTTTCTTTTCTTTGACTGAGACTTATCCAGTGGCTTGTCTGAATTGCTGTTCTTACTTCCGTTTTCTAGAAATAAAATAAGTGGAAAAGATAAGTTCTGAATCGAGCAGTGTGCTTGCCCGTGAAAATTACAAAACGGTGGGAAAACAGAGACGAATTTTACCTTTTACTGCGGCCAATAGCTCGTCTTGTGAGGCGCAGTTGTCCATGAATTCTTTCATTCGCCTCCATGGTTCTTTACCAGTGCCATCGGGAAGGGCAGATGGCGGATTATTCATTAGAGACGATACAGTCCCCTGCGATCGATGGATCACTTTTTCAGCAAACGGACAACGGATATACAGTTGGTTTTTAGCCACTTTCTTGTTCGCAATGCGAGTACTTGAGGGTTTTCCATTTCACTTCCAGCGTTACTAGACACAACATCAGGTCCTGGCGATCAATTTATAAGGTCAAGGGTTAAGTATGCAATTAGTGACCTGCTATTTAAAAATGGTTATAGCGTTGAATGAACCACTAACCAGTAATTGTTACGTTTCTGCCATTGATTCGGACAAATTCCTTGAATAATGTCCTTTTCTGTACGGGCATTTCAACTGTACACTGCGGTTAAAGGACAATTGTTAGCGAAGTCTAAAATGATTATTTGTTAGTCAATTTCAAATCATAGCCTCACCCTAAACAGCTCATCGGGAATGGATCCTTCGGCCATGCTTTAGCGCGAACTACGACAAATCGTGTGCGAAGATAGAAGGTAAAATACTGAACACATCTGAAGTGGCACAAATGTGCAGGAAATTGGATACCTGATTAGCTTGACGGGGCGAGCCCGGTTCATTCCCCCCCCCCCCCTCCCTTGGAAATTTGTCGGCAACGTTATCCTCGGACAACTGCATGTGCCCCCATCGTGGTGCACGACCAAAATTATACTTTCTTTTGAGCAAACCTAAAATTTCATTTCCCAGCAAGCCATTGAAGGATGAAAATAGTACCAAACTTAATAATATCATCAAAAACAAAAGTTTTTGTATTACTTGTCTTACCTGACATGCATGACATTTTAAGAATTGACCGAGCCGTTTTTTGGTAGGTTGCAAGACGATGACAGCATTTTTTAAAAAGGCCCCAACAGAGAGTTCTTCATTTGTATTGAAACATACGAAAAAGACCCTGGAGACAACAGTTTCAACGTCAGTGGCTTCCTCTTTAATGGAACAACATAATCCAGACAAGGTTGGTTGTACTGCAGCTTGGTGAAATAAGGTATACGTTAGAAAAACCTTGTATGTTTATGCAAATGCAGAACATTTTTATTTAGAAAACTATTAGAATAAGATTACATATTGTGCTGTGCGCTGTTTAGGATGTTAGCTAGACAAGGGTGTCAGTAGAGGGTTAGAGGACTGGAGGGAATTGACATAAAAGATATATCTACGTACATCCGCCGGGTATGATATCAGAGAAAAAAAATTCAGCGTAATTTTTCCTTTTCTTAGATTGTGTCAGAGACAAGAATCCAAGTACAGCAAGAATTTGGTGCAAATTTAGGAAGATCGATAGTAAAGTCGTGCATTTCTGCTGCTCACTCCACTGTAATTAAGCATATTGAAGAAACCCATTTAGATATCCCTATTGAGACTATAGCGAGAAACAACGCACTAAAATTTGCCGAGAAGGATATCAGGACCATGAGGGCTGTTGTGTATATAGATTTATGCCTAACTATCAGAGACTGAACATTTCCGTTTTGTTACCACATTTGTTGATTTAATTAATATTTAGTTTCCGTTTCTTAGCTGGCCGCTTTAGGTTTTTTGTTTCGTCATCGTTTAGGTATGTAGGTGTTATTTCAAAACACGTTTTTCAGTTCATTGGAGTCTTGTGCAATTTAGGAGTCGTTTGGAGCATTAACTTGAGTATATTTGGAGTTATTTCTTTGGAGTTTCCCACGCCCGGAGTGTAGATCAGATGTAAGTCGTTTCTTTACCTTTTTCCTTTCTTTACAGTCTCATTGACTTTATTTAGCTTGTCATTTCGTACCTTTTAACTCAGCAATCATCGATTCATTTCTAGTTTTTACCGTAAGTGATGTACAAGCGGCTCAGTCTATCCTTTAATAAATGATGTAGAATCCTGCTGACTGTTGTGTGCTCTACTTTGGTTGAACTGGCGGACTCCGGCGTCCAACACCTCGTGTCTGCCACGCCGGGAACGCAACAGTAAAAAATCTGGTGCTATCTTTGGAAGAAACATTACATATCTCGAGGTAAGCCGTAGCTTAATGGGTTTAACAAAGGTCGCCGAGCATGAATGACCACGGAGATAAAACTAACGAACGACGATCCGCAGACGACCAATTTCAAGAACTAACTGGCGACCCAGGAAAGAGATCGAGAACTCTGTCCCGAAAAGGATTGCAATACGCTATCGAAGAGAAACGAAGACAAACACCATTCACGAACGACTTCGAGGAGTAATACGATCCACTGAGGGAGTGAATAATAGCCATATTAGCGATAGTATTTTGATTGATCTTGTGACCACCGCGGAACAATTTAAAGCCGTATTACAAGAGTTACAAAGCCTCTATGAACAAGACAAATGCAATGTTGTTGAAGATAAAGCGCCCCTCACCAGCGAACAGTTAACACTTAACCACGCTTACGTTCTAATAGATGAAATAAAAATTGGTCAATCCAACAAACTGTTGGAAACACGTTCTCGTAAATCTCGTCATTCGCACCGCAGTAGATCTCTGACATCTACTTCTACAACTAGCAGCGCAGCTAGGATTAAGGCTTTAGCGGAGGCCGCAGCAGGACGAGAAAATGCCGAATATGAAAGAATTGTTGCGGAGAAAGAACACGCGCGTAGAGAACGCGAGGCCGAACTTGAAAGAAACCGCCAACAAGAACGCGCACAGCACGATAGAGATCTGGCAATGCTCGCCGCGAATAGAAAGGTCGCCGTGGCCGATGCCAAGCTAAAAGCTATCGAGCTTGCGATTGAGGAGCAGGAGATAGAGGAAAGGAGCGAAATCCCCGGAATTCCACATGCTAAAACCGAAAAAAGAACAATGAGTTGGGTTCACTCAAACCCAAACTCGGTAACGCAATCCTTGCCCCAGAAATTTGAAACCAAATGCCAACCGGAGATTCTTAAGGTCAAAGACGAGGACAGAGAACTAAACTGGGCCCCTTCGAAATTGGCATCAGAAATACCGCTCACCAAAAACGAGATTCCACAACAAAACCTCCCTATGAGCAAATTCTCGGAAATCCCATGCGTAAACACAGTTCAGCACACGCCTAATCCGCCCTTCGTTGCTTCAACTCCGATTAGAGAGACATCTGCCAGCCACCTGATCGAAACACTAACATTCTCAAATAAGCAAATAGTCGCCGGACTAGCAAGGCAAAACCTCCCTAAATGTCACCCAGACACCTTCAGTGGTGATCCTACGATCTTCCATCCGTGGAAAATGGCCTTCAAAGCCATGATTAGCGACGCCGAAGTGTCCCCTGTCAATGAGATAAATTATCTGCGTAGCTTCACTAGCGGGGAACCCCAGCGTTTGGTAGATAATTACCGAAAAAGACAACAGCTCGACCCTAGCGCATTGTTAAAGAACCTCTGGGAGGAATTGGAGAGACGCTTCAGAAGCCCAGCCGTGATAACAAATACCCTGTTAGAGCGCATGCACGAAACTGCAGCATTCAGTGACAATGAAAACCTCAAGTTACAGGAGTTTGCTGAACTCTGCGCGGATATTGAGAGTCAAATAGCTTATTTACCTGGTCTAGCGTACCTTAACTTCCCAAATGCAATACAGCCAATTGTTGAGAAGCTACCGCCCTCCCTGCGCGGGAAATGGGAGAAGGAGATCGCAAACCATTATGAGAAGAATGCAGGCGCATACCCCGGCTTCATGGTATTTTCCAGGGTCGTCCAGAAACAGGCTAAGATTAAGAACAATCCTAACGTTCATATAGGAGCTAAACTTACACCTGTTCACACCTTAACGCCTAGCCGCGGAGCACTGAATGGAAGAGCGTTGAATACAAACACATGGCCCGCTGACAATGGCTTGCAGTTGAAACCGGAGAGAGAAGAGACCACTGTAAAGCGATGCCTATTTCACGAAAGAACTGGGCATAGTTTAGAAGAATGCATTGCCTTCCGTGCAAAGACCTTTGAGGAGAAGAACGAGTGGATCTGGAATAACAGACTTTGTTTTCGCTGCTTCTCTGGAGACCATCAAGCTCACAACTGTAAACAGCAAATCAAGTGCGACACCTGCGGAGACAATCGCCACCCCACACTCCTTCACAAAGAAAAACCGCGGACAAACGCCAGGAGTAACGAGACGGTGAATGCCCGATGCACAGCGGTGTGTAGTACTAGCAGTGGCGGTACGTCATGCAGCAAAGTACTCCTCGTTGACGTGTTCTTGAAGGATAAACCATATTTGGCTCGACGCGTCTACGCCATCATCGATGAACAAAGTAACTCTTCCGTGATTAGCAGCGAGCTTGCTGATGAACTTGGCGTACTAGGACCGCAGAAGAAGTACTACCTCTCAACATGCACTAGCGAGAAAGAAATTAAATACGGACGCCGCGTGGCAAACGTCAGCATACAATCACCAAGCAGTACGGGATTCGAACTGCCCACACTAATCGAGTGCGATAGCGTACCGTAGGACAAACACGAGATCCCCACACCCGAAATGGCGAGGAGGTTTCCACACTTGCAAGAGATTGCCAACGAAATCCCGCCATATGACAGTAGCGCCGACGTTCACCTCCTGATTGGCAGAGATGCCCCAGAACTGCTCAAAAATAGGGAGTTTAGGAATGGCCCAAAGGGAGCGCCCTGGGCCCAACGCCTTATTTTGGGTTGGACCATTACAGGACAGATGTGCCTTGACTTTGCCGGTGGACCTGTTCATGCGCTTGTGCGTCGCACCAATCTCCGCTCAGCGAACGAGGTAACTTCATTGGAAGTGCACCCCAACTAACCAACAGAAAGTTACGAACTTGTACCCTGCCTGAACAGGTTCAAAATAATGGAGAGACTCTGAACAAGAAAAGCCTATAAGGGACAACGTTTTCCACACCAGCCGAGAGGACAATGAGACAAGCCTGTCCTGTGAGGATCGAAAGTTTCTTGAAACAATGGAGACTGGAATACACAAAATGAAACTGGCCACTGGGAGATGCCACTCCCTTTCCGCCGAATGGAGGTGAGAATGCGGAGCAACCGTAGCCAGGCCGTTAACCGCCTAAACGGACTACTCCGCATGCTGAAAAAGAAACCCCAGATGGAAAGGGATTACCTTGCCTTTATGGAGAAAATACTCAGCAAAGGTCATGCTTCCCCAGTCCCTCAAGAAGACGTCAAATCAGAGAGTCAGCCTGGAAAAGTATGGTACTTACCACACTTTGGAGTTTACCACCCGAAAAAGCCTACGCAAATCCGAGTGGTGTTCGACTCATCTGCCGAGTTCGAAGGAGTCTCGCTGAACAAAGAACTACTGTCTGGCCCCGATATGATGAACAGCCTCTTAGGGGTTTTAGTTCGTTTCAGGAGAGAGAACATTGCCATAATGTGCGATGTCGAACAGATGTTCCACTCGTTCCACGTCAACCCCAGCCACAGAGACTTCCTGCGCTTCCTTTGGTTCGAGGATAATGTGATTGGAAAACCCATAATCGAGTATCGCATGAACTTCCATCTCTTTGGGAATGGCCCAAGTCCAGCTGTCGCCACGTTTGGGTTAAGGAAGACAGCAGCAGACGGCGAGGAGTTCGGCAAAGCAGCTTCGAACTTTGTCCATCGTAATTTCTATGTCGACGACGGACTGGCTTCGCTTCCCACCGCTAAGCAAGCCATTGACCTTGTGACCATCGCTCAAGCTATGCTCGCCACAGCAAACCTGAGACTCCACAAAGTCGTGTCCAACTCTGTAGAAGTTATGGAAGCATTTCCGACCGAAGACAGAGGGAAAGATGTACGCGACCTCGACCTCGACCTTCGCCGCAACAGCCTGCCAGCTCAGCGGTCGCTTGGAGTATATTGGGACCTCGAAGAAGACGCATTCACCTTTCGAGTCGCTCTTCCAAACAAGCCGTTCACACGTAGAGGGGTACTCTCAATATTCAATTCCATCTACGACCCACTTGGCCTAGCGGTACCTGTCCTGTTAGAGGGTAGACTATTGCTCCAGCAGTTAGTCATTATGGGAAAAAAGAAGAACAATGACATGCCTCTTGGATGGGATGACCCCCTCCCTGAAACTCAACGGCTGCAGTGGCAACGATGGCAAAGTTCCATAGGAGATTTGGAGAAAATAACTGTTCCTCGTTGCTACCACACTGAGGATTTCGGAGAAATCACACGAACAGAAATTCACGCGTTTTCCGACGCCAGTAAGGATGCAATCGGAGCCTCTGTGTACCTACGTCTCGTTAACCACAGAGGAGAAATCAGCACAACCTTGCTGTTTGGGCAGTCGAGAGTGGCACCAGCACAGACTACCAGTATTCCCCGTCTTGAGCTATGTGCTGCCACGTTAGTCGTTCAAGCTGGAGCTAGGATTCTCAAGGAGATCGATATGAAAGTAGACGAAGTTACTTACTACACAGATTCAAGAGTTGTGCTAGGCTACCTCCAGAATGATAGTCGGAGATTTTACCTGTACGTGGCCAATCGCGTCCAGCTGATCCGGCGGTTGTCCAGTCCCAGCCAGTGGAGATACGTTGACACCACCCAGAATCCTGCTGACCTCGCTACGCGTTGCCTGACTGCTTCCAACCTGGCGGGTTCAGACTGGCTAAAGGGACCATGTTTTCTCAGGAGCTCAAACATGCCGCCTCTGAAACAAGAGGAGATTTCACTGGATGCACACGACCCAGAAGTGCGCAGAGGTACTGGCCTGCGCCACGCTTACCAAGAAACACCACGGCCTAGGAACCAAAAGGTTTACACGCTTCTCAAGCCTTACCTCTCTTCAGCATGCGATCGCCAATCTTATTGTAGTAGTGAAGGAATTCAGACAGCGCAAAGCAGAGGAAGCTGCGATCATCCCCGATGAAGAGTAGACTCTGGAACCCAACTGTGAAGGAGTTGGAGCAGGCCATTATGGTGATCGTGCAGGCGGTCCAAGAAGAGGCATTTGGTGAGGAGCTCAAGTCCCAACACTACGTCAACATCAGAGGACAGGAGAGCAATCGTGAACGTGTTAGTCGCGAGAAGAAGGGCGTAATGAAGAAGTCAGCCCTGTTTCGTCTGGATCCTTTCATTGACGGAAATGGCATATTGTGCGTAGGTGGGCGTCTGCAACGTGCAAGGTTGGAGTACAAGGAGAAACACCCCGTGCTATTACCTAAGGGGCACCATGTATCGAAGCTAATAGTGCGCCATTATCACAGCCAAGTTCACCACCAAGGAAGGCAAATAACGCACAGTGCCATCCGCCAAGCCGGGTATTGGCTAGTAAATGGAAATCACATGGTTGCTAAGGAGCTAAGTCTATGCGTCACCTGCAAAAAATTACGAGGACCCCCCCTAGAGCAGCGGATGGCTGACCTACCAGCTGATAGGTTAGAGGTCGCCCCACCATTCACCAACGTTGGCTTCGACGTATTCAGCCCCTGGTCCATCCAGACCCGGAAGACGTGAGGAGGAGCCTCCAACTCAAAGCGCTGGGGACTCGTGTTCACTTGTCTCAGTAGCAGAGCCGTCCATATCGAGACTCTGGAGTCCATGGACGCAAGTTCCTTTATCTGTGCCCTGAGACGTTTTTTCGCACTTCGCGGCCCCGCGTTGTTACTCAGATGCGATCGGGGCACCAATTTCGTGGGAGGAAAGTCAGAACTGGACGATGCCATGAGAGAGATGGACCAGCACAGAGTGGAGAAGTATGTCAAAAGCCAAGGCTGTGAATGGCTTTTCAATCTGTCTCATGCTTCGCACTTCGGCGGTGTTTGGGAGCAGCAGATAGGGACCATCCGCCGCGTGTTGGACGCTATGTTCTTGGAGCTCGGAGGATCGCAACTCACACACGAACTTCTGGTAACATTGATGGCAGAAGTGACGGCGATCGTTAATGCACGCCCCATAACCACCATACCGTCTGACACAGATGAGCCTCAACCTCTCTCACCAGCCATGCTTCTGACCTTGAAAACGCGACCGCTTGGTCCCCCACCTGGAGAATTCGTACCTGCGGATTTGTACTCGCGCCGTCGGTGGAGACGAATCCAATACCTCGCCGATCAGTTCTGAGTTCGATGGAGACATGAGTACGTGCAGACACTGCAAAAAAGAAGCAAATGGAACAGTCCGAGGCGAAATCTCAATGCTGGCGATGTAGTTCTTGTGAAAGATGGTGCTCATCGTAATGACTGGCCGTTGGGGCGAATAACCGAAGCTATCAAGAGTGAAGACGGTGAAGTAAGAAAGGCTCAAGTGGAGTTGCTGGGAGAAGGCAGAAAGAAGACAATCTTGCGCCCTATAAAGGAGTTCGTGCTGTTGGTACCTGTCCAACCTGATGGAACCCAGCCCACCGTGGTATGAAGATGAGCAGTCCTTTTCCATGAATGAATTAAACGGAGTACTATGGACAAGGACCGATGGTCCTTGGGCGAGGAGTGTCGTGTATATAGATTTATGCCTAACTATCAGAGACTGAACATTTCCGTTTTGTTACCACATTTGTTGATTTAATTAATATTTAGTTTCCGTTTCTTGGCTGGCCGCTTTAGGTTTTTTGTTTCGTCATCGTTTAGGTATGTAGGTGTTATATTTCAAAAACACGTTTTTCAGTTCATTGGAGTCTTGTGCAATTTAGGAGTCGTTTGGAGCATTAATTTGAGTATATTTGGAGTTATTTCTTTGGAGTTTCCCACGCCCGGAGTGTAGATCAGATGTAAGTCGTTTCTTTACCTTTTTCCTTTCTTTACAGTCTCGTTGACTTTATTTAGCTTGTCATTTCGTACCTTTTAACTCAGCAATCATCGATTCATTTCTAGTTTTTACCGTAAGTGATGTACAAGCGGCTCAGTCTATCCTGTAATAAATGATGTAGAATCCTGCTGACTGTTGTGTGCTCTACCTTGGTTGAACTGGCGAACTCCGGCGTCCAACACCTCGTGTCTGCCACGCCGGGAATGCGACAAGGGCTGTTCAAGACGTTGTGTTATCGTCAACAATGGCATCCGCTAATGAAATATCGGGTATTGCCACTAAAACAGTTTCAATGCTTAGAATGGTTAACGAGGAATTTAAAGACAAAACGTTTCACTTCTACAAGAGCCTTCTTGAACTTACAAAAACATCCAAACCTGAGGCAGTCGGTTCCAAAGTCGTTCAAAGCTTGTTACACAACATGGTGGAACATACAGTACTCACTGGTTGTCAGTTGAAAGAAAATGAAATATTTATAGAAGATCTAAAGGTTCAGTAAAAAACAGAAAAGTCAACGAATACGTCCCTGATTTAGCTATTAAACTAGCTGCTCTGATGGAAAGCCCGGACAAAAACTTATGGCGTTGATATCTATTGTAAAGGACTTGGTTTTGAATCTTGACGGACGTGTGCGTAAACGCTGGAGTGACGAGACAAAATCCCTCCTTGCAATTATCCTAGATTATGGTGGCCCAGCTCTAGCAAGAATTATCACTGAAAAAATAGGAGGACCACACCTAGACACGATGTACCGTATGGCAAGGTGTAATTACGTTATTCCAAGTACATTAGATGAAATCAGCTTCAAACGAGCGGCGTGCTTTTATAAAAACATTGGCTACAATGGAGTATTTATCTTAGCAGTAGATGCCACTGCTGTTACACCCATTTTAAAAGTCAAAGGAAATCGCGTCTTCGGCTTGGCTACCGACAATGAAGTTGTTGTGGCATCAGCGCAAGACATCATAGCGTTAGTTAACAACGACTGCAACGAGAAAGCAAAATTAGCAAATGCATTTCGACTGGCACCGCTGCAGGAGAATGTACCAGCATTTTTGCTAGCCATTGCCCCGGCATGCAAAGGACAAGATTATATCATGTTAGACATTGGTTTCACCGGGCACTCGTATTGGGTGGCCAAAACGAGGTTACGGTCATCGGGGTAGGAGCTGATGGTGATTCCAAAGTTAGGAAATTTTATGTCGACACCTTTAAGAAAGCACACCCGGACAGAAACAATGCAATTGGCATCGCTCATGAGTCGTCCGAATTCAACGGGGTTGTTGAGGACTTAACAGGACAAAACGTGGACATACCAATTCCAACTCTAATGTTTCCAGACTAGAGACATCCTCGTACCCAGTTTCTTCGTTCCCCTTGACCAGCGGTCGGGAAATGAGTGACCCTGGAATGAACTGATTGGAAGTCCGAAAATACCGGACCTCCGGTTAAATTGCGCATGTGAAGCTGCTGTTGACAAAATGGCGTCCCAGGTGTCTTCCGTGGAGTCTTCCACTTTTGAGTCTTCCATTGTAGTAGGTGTGAATTATGGTTTGGAAATCAATGGAAAGAGAAACGTAACACTTAAAGACAAGCAATTAGATATTCTTAAGATTATAACTGTTGAAAAAAGAGATGTTCTGGCTGTGCTGCCAACCGGTTACGGCAAGTCCTTGGTGTACCAAATCATTGCACCCTTCGCAGATTTTACAGATCGTGGCCATCGACCAACTGAAAAAAACGCCCCCGCCATTAGAACTGACCATTCCGCTATGTATCTAGAATTTGGAAACGTGGACAAAGAGGCTAAAGGTCCTGGGTTCTGGAAGATGAACACCTCTACATTAAAAGATGATGAGTACATTGATGATCTTACAAAAATGTTACCAATTTGGATCGCGGAAGGCCGAAAAGAACTTTCCAACCATCGTAATATTTGGGACTGGATAAAATATAACATAAGAGCTCATGCTATAAAATATTCCAAAACGAAGGCAAAGAAGAGAAATGAAAGAGGATTAAAACTTGAAAAAGAATATACTGAAGCGAGACAGGTTTTCGAAAAGAACCCCAATGACTTGAACGGTAACAATTTAAATGCGGCTAAGGAAAAGCTTGAATTATTTTATGATGAAAAAGGCAACGGAATAATAATCCGTGCCCGAGCTCGCTGGCATGAATACGGCGAAAAAAGTACCAAATATTTCCTAAATTTAGAAAAAAGAAATCATGTGAAAAAGCATATAAGGAAACTAGTCATCAGCGGCGTCGTAAAGACAAATCCTTTTGACATTCTTCAAGAACAAAGACGATTTTACCAAGGGCTATACAAAAGTTCAATTAGTGATGCAGAGAACTGTCAGAACATTGTAAAGTTTCTAGAGAATTTGAACATACCCCAACTAACCGAAAAACAAATGTTGTCCTGTGAAGGCAAAATTTCAGCTGAGGAATGTTATAATATCCTCGACAGTTTTCAAACTAACAAAACTCCCGGGAATGACGGAATTCCTGTAGAATTTTACAAAGTGTTCTGGTCATTAATTAGCGACCCATTTCTTAAATGTGTGAACGAAAGCTTTGAAAAAGGTGAAATGTCTTGCTCTCAAAAACAAGCGGTAATTACTCTAATAGAAAAAAAAGGAAAAGATCGTTCATATATTGAGAACTGGCGTCCAATTTCTCTCGTAAACGTTGACACAAAAGTAATGTCCAAAGTGATCGCCACTAGAATTAAAAATGTTCTTCCAAATATCATACATCATAACCAAACTGGATACGTGAAGGACCGATATATCGGTGAAACAATTAGATCAGTTTTCGATATTATGGATTTCACTGCAAAAAAAAGCATTCCGGAATTAATGATATTTATTGATTTCGAAAAGGCATTTGATAGCGTAGAATGGGAATTTCTTCACTATTGTTTGGAATCCTTTAATTTTGGACCTAATTTCATCCATTGGGTGAAAACGTTCTACAGAAACATACAAAGCTGTGTAATAAACAACGGACTTTCATCTGAATACTTCAATCTTGAACGTGGGGTACGACAGGGGGACCCACTCTCTCCTTATCTCTTTGTAGTAACTATAGAAATATTAGCAATAGCAATTCGACAAAAAAAAGATATAGAAGGCATCTCTATTCGGAGTGAGGAGACAAAAATCCTTCAATACGCAGATGATACGACGGTAATACTTGCCGACACAAGCTCTGCTACCGCTCTCTTTAAGCTGTTAGATAATTTCAAGATTGTTTCTGGCTTAAAGATTAATTGTTCCAAAACGGAAGCTATGTGGATAGGTTCTTTAATGAATTGCAAAGCACAGCCTTTCGGAATTAAATGGCCCAACGAGCCGATAAAGGCTTTGGGAATTTATTACATGTATGATCAAAAATTGCTTCTCGAAAAGAATTTCATAGAAAGATTAGACAGCATTAAAAACCTGATTAGAATCTGGTCCTCTAGAGGTCTTTCTATTTATGGAAAAATTACAATTATCAAATCTCTATTAATTCCAAAATTTGTTTTTGTGTCATCCTTAATACCTACCCCAAAAGAATTTGTTAATCAGTTAAACCAGTAATTATTTCAATTCTTATGGAATGGTCCTGATAAAGTCACACGCAGATCAGCGATAAATGATTACTCCAATGGAGGATTAAAGATGATTGATTTTGATGGCATGATAATATCGCTTCGATTGGCATGGCTAAAAAGAATATTTGGCTCAAATGATGGTACCTGGAAACGGTATCTGACATGGCATCTAGAACCCCTTGGCGGCCTTTTTTTGTTTTATTGCAATTATGATGTTAGAATCCTGCCACTGAATACTTCGCTATTCTATCTAGAATTATTGCAGTGGTGGTCAGAATTTAGAGATTCGTTCTCTTCAGAAAAAGATTGGCAACATATTCTTTGGAATAACAAACAAATACTCATTAATAATAAAACAGTTTATTATAAAAGTTATTTCGAAGCTGGTATAGTTCATATCAGTGATCTATCCTTTGAATTAAATAACAAAGATTCCTTTTCCCTAGTTTCTAACAGGATTTCAAAAACTAATTTTTTAGTTTGGGCAGGTCTTCGACACTCCATTCCTTCCATTTTAAAAAATAGTTCTCCTAAATCAACAACAGGTGTACTCGCTCTAAAAATAGACGATAACATATTTGATGTGACAAAGAAGAAATCAAAAGACTATTATACTTTACTTGTAAGTAGAAAGGCTCTTTTTCCAACTATTGTAAACAAATTGCAGGATGAATTTCATTTCACACTTGAGGAAGTTAAACAAATTTTTACGATCCCGCACAGTGTTGCTCTTGAAGCATATGTTAAGGCATTTCAGTACAAAATTCTCAACTCCATTCTTTACACTAATGCTAAACTTTATAAAATTGGTTTTAAAACGAGTGATTCGTGCTCATTTTGTTCATCTGAATCAGAAACGCTATATCACTTCCTATATCTCTGTCCTTATTCAAGAGATTTCTGGCGTGACTTCAAAATATTGTGGCACAAACTTTTAAATGAGAACATTCGACTTTCGTTACAAGATGTTTAAGTTGGAATGATAACACAAAATTCCCCTTCTGCAAAGTTTTTAAACTATCTAATTTTAATCGGGAAATTGTACTTGTGGGATTGTAGAAGAGGTCAAGTTTTGCCAAATATACATGGATTTAAAAAGAAAATTGCTGTTAAATATGAAACAGAAAGATATATAAGTTTGTATGGTGAAAAGAAAGTAAAGGATTTCTTTAAAGCAAAATGGATAGTGTCACCTCTTGTAAACGCTTGATAAATATGTTATTTATTTATTTTTTTTTTGTATTTTTTTTTGTTATGTGTTAGTTCAGTAGTTGTATTATATTATTAGTAATATTAGTAGTAATTATATATTTATGTAGTTTTAAGAAAAACGACAAAACGTTTTAGTTTGAAAAACATGTTTCGACAGCAACTTCTGTCATCTTCAGTTAATTAATAGTGTACAAAGTTTGTATGTGCGGGCTGTAATGCCTGTTATGTCGGCGAAACAACCCGGCATTTTTCCACACGCGTGCGTGAGCACTTAGTCAATGACAGGACCTCGCACATTTTCAAACATCTACTGAATTCTGAACATTGCTGTACCTTGTGTTCACAAGATTGCTTTCATATTTTAGATCACGCTTCTACGAGTTTCCAACTTAAGATAAAAGAGGCTTTTCATATTCATAGAGAAAAACCGTCTTTGAATCAACAATTACATCATGTAAATTTGAAACTATCCTTATAATTCTCACATTGTCACGCTTTTATTTACATTGTTGTTACTAGCATAATTTAACATTTGTTTCCACTTATATATTCACTGTCAACGCTTTGTACACTATTAATTAACTGAAGATGACAGAAGTTGCTGTCGAAACATGTTTTTCAAACTAAAACGTTTTGTCGTTTTTCTTAAAATTATAACCTGCCTGCTAACATCTAGATATTTATGTAGGCATGTTAATATTATATTAAGGAGTTTTTTCTGTGTAAGAAGTATATATTGTAAGTAATTTTAAAATAGTTTTGAACTTCAGTATTGTAATTGTGTAAAATAATAAAAATAAAAAAAAAAAATGAAAAAAACGCAATTGTTTTAGTGGTATCGCCACTCAATGCACTGATAAGGGACCAGGTGTTAAAGTTACGAGATAGCGGGCTAAAAGCGTGTATTCTAAAAGGCGATCGCGTGACTCTAGATGATGGCGACGAGGAGGCGGATGGTGATGGAGGGCAGGTTTCTACAAGTATGTCGCTGGATAGCCTACAACTATTTCAACTGATATTTGCTCACCCTGAAGCCCTGGTGGAAAATAAAACAGTTATGAAGCTCCTCAAAACGGAAGATTTTCAAAATCGTGTGAGGGCTATTGTAGCGGACGAAGCACATCTGGTACTGGTAAGCTTACGTAAGGAACATTCATACAAAATTGTTGAGGGTGACTGAAATTTTGAGGTGTGAAAAGAGGGGAACTGACAAATAAAACCCTTGGCAAGGGTGTGCGTACTTGAAAATAAACAGCAGACCACTTGCCAACATTGAACCTGTGATTGTATTTTCACATCAATAACGATTTTGTGCCAATAATCTGACAAAACTGCAACTACTATAGGTACATTACCCATTGCCCAAAATTTTTTTTCCGCCACTTCGGGCTTAAGATTGGTAGGGGCAGCCCTTCATTCTTTAAGCATTTTCCTTGATTATTATAAATGAAGTAACTTTATTAGGACATGTTAAGTTTACAAATTTATTTGTGATGAAATTAATGGCAAGAAAGAGATTGGGGAGGGGGGGAGACTTAAATATTGCAGGTGTCTGGAGGGGGCTCTTGGAAATTTTGCCCTTGACAAGAAGGGTGCTAAAAAAGTTTAAATTTTACTGCAGAGTTTCCCATCAGTCCTCCCCCCAACATTTTTTGGCAAATGCTCCCTTAAATTTACATGTGTAACTATATTTATAGTTAGTTGAGAGCCTGGATTAATTTACTAAAGGGATGAATAAATTAATACAGCCAGGAAACCACAGGGTGAAATCAATCAACTGCCTCAACTTATTTCCAATTTAGATCACAACATGAGCACCATTTAATTTTAGCGAGTGCTCCCTTTTCTCTCCCACATGTTTTTTTTTTGTCACTACAGAAAGTAATTCACTGCGCCAAAAAGCACTGAAAAAAAGCACTGTTTGAAGTTAATCAACCGTATCCATAGTTTTCACTTAGCTTCTTATCGAGCAACTTTGATAGGCGTTTTTACTAATTATTGTATTGTCACCTTAGGAAGGATTTCAGGCCCTCCTATGGAAAACTTGGCACATTAGGAAGCATCTTCCCAAAATGCTTGGACTTACAGCCACTGCCACAAAAAAGGCCAGAACAGAAATCATTGACTCTCTGGGCATGTTCAACCCAGTTGAAATTGTTGCAAACCCAGACAGACCAAACATTTATTTTTCATCATCAGTGAGACCAGACAGGGGAGATGACAAACTTGAGGCCCTTGGTGGAAGCTTTAAAGGGAGAGAGAATGCAATCTTTACTTACTGTTGTTTTTGGCAATTTGGAAACCATTTCGTCTTGTTATGCATTTTTCAGCTATGCTATGGGAAAAGAGCAGTATGAACCTGTAGGTGCTCAACCCAAGGCAGAGAACAGATTGTTCACCCAATTTCATGCACAATACCCTCTTAAAGAAAAAGAGAGAATTATTGATGGTCTCACACTGGGAACATCTAAACTCAGAGTTATATTTGCCACTGTGGGCTTCGGTGTTGGATTGGACTTAAAGAACATCAGACAGATTATCCATATAGGTGTGCCATATTCAATGGAAGAGTACTTCCAGGAGGCAGGAAGAGCTGGGAGGGATGGCCTTCCATCAAAGGCACATATGTTTTATAATTCCTATGACATTTCAAAAGCAAAAAAACATTTGTCTCCAGTTATGAGAGAATATGTACAGTCAGATAAGTGCAAAAGAGAAATTATCATGGGATACTTTGGATTTGCACCTCTGCCACCTAATTCAGATCAACTACATATGTGTTGTGACTATCGTGAAAAGCTCTGCAAATGTGAGGACTGCTCACTTTCCACTATTGCATCTATGTTGGACCCCCCCCCCCCCTCCCCCTTGGCAGATAAAATTGTGACATGTCATGAAGAAATACATCCTTACTCCAAACTGACTACAGAAATAAAAAAAACTGTATGAAGAACTTGTAAATTTTAGGCTGTCACTACCTGGTCATGGCAGAACATCAGTAGGAAGTGTAAGTCTTAGTAGTGGTGTTACAATAGAGCTTATCAATGAAATTGTTCATAAGGCTGACACATTTTCTTCAGCAGAAGACATAGAGGCAAGACTTCCCATTTTCAGCCACAGTCATGCTATTTCTATATGGAATATTGTTAAACAGAACATTAAAAAGGACATGTAAATAAGACATTTCCATGTACCTGGTGAACTTTTATTGGTGAGCAATCAGATGGAGTGGGTATACGTGTTATCAGATTACACTTTCCTTTGCCTTATTTAAAAGGGTTTTGAAATATACTTTAAGCTATTTGCAAAGCTTGAACTTTTAAAAAAAAGTTTTAACCAAATCTCACTGTTTCCCTTTAATGATGTTAGATTACATAAAATTGTTATTACAGTGGAATCCCAATTTCTCATGCCCTCAATTTCTCAACCGCTGATAACTTAAACCAAGTCATATTTCCCTTGGATTTGTTGCATTGTACTCCCCCCCCCCAAAAAAAAAAAAATATTTTAAACTCCTGATGTCTCAAACCAACTTTTGTTTCCCTTATTTGGGAAATCTGGATTCCACTGTGCCTCCATAACTTTCAGTAGCCAAACAATTGAGTTAAACACCATGTATGCTTGTATGTCCAAGACCTCAAAATAGAAGTAAAACACTATAGTTCTTCATCTGAATCTTCATCTTCACTTGAAGAAGGGCTATCCTCTTCATCTGTCTCATCGCCTAAACAATTCATGTCAGCAAAGAGTTTCCGCTTGTGGCGTGTGAGCCAGGAGTGCAAAAAAGAAACATTCAGTTTATCAAGTGGTGTCTTTCTGATCTCTGGAAAAGAGTTTAGCATCCTGCCTGGCTGGTGCTTGAATGGCTCATTTCTATGGATAACAGCTACAAGCAATTGCAAAAAGAGTTGAGACATTGTGTACTGTAGTGCATATTTCGAGGGTAACATGGTTTTCAACAAGTCCGCACCCCCTCCCCCCTTATCAATGTTGTACCAGATCAAAAATGCCATTCAAACTAACAGTTATCAACATTGAAAGGGGGAGGGGGGTCAGTAGCACATGGCATTGATTTGATTTGTGTTACGCGGTCGCTTTTATACGGAATGAACATTTTTTTGGAAAGTGTCTCAACCTTTTTGCAACTGCTTGTAAAAGTCACATATCGCGATATAGCACTGGATTTGCTTTTCGGAACTGAATCATAGTTCATGTACATTATCAATGTAATGACTTGATTTGCAAAAACAGCTTTTTATTCCACTGCGATTAGGCGTTTAAGAATAGAAAGTCCAAAACGTGCCTTTTCGACATTTCTCTACGGCCTTAATTAGCGCGAATTTCAGTAAAAAATGAGCGTTTCTTTTAAAAGTTGCCGTAGTTTCTCAATATCGTTATGTATTTTTCAAAGAACGTTGCTATCTTGTTGCAATGACGCAAATTGTGTTATTTTCAACCTCTTGTTCTTTCTCGAAGGTTTGTTTGCGTTTGCTATTGACGGAAGAAACCTGCATAGATTGAAATGATAAGCATTAGTCTGTGTAAATAATACGTCATGTGATACTGTGATCGCATGTTCACGTTGAAATAAAACGGTGAGCAACTTTTTGCTGGTCCAATTTGTCCAGTCAATTTCAGATTACACTCTAGTTGTGAAAATATTTCATTTCTTCGTCCTTTTGCTAGCTAGCTTTCATCTGGCCGTGTATTTTGCACCGTGTATATCATTTGTCAAGTTTCGTATATTTACTCAGATTTCATGAAATTCTTCCATAGCAGGGTTTTGCGCTAGATTTTTTCAACCGTTAACCAGACATTCGCCAAATGGAGTTGTTTGAGAACTACGATATAAATGCCGAGCATGGGCTTTCTATATCCGGTGGAAACGAAGAGGGAGGCACGATTACTGGGACAGATATTATGTCCGTGCGCTGGAAAATCTTCCACTTTAATGCGAGAATCGACGAGCAAAACCAAATGGAGATTCCAAAATGTGCCAAATGTTTCGCAAGATGTATTTTGGAAGGCAACAATTAGTGAAATGCGTACTTGCAGAATTCACTGACTGTAATTTAATACTCGCGTAAACGGTCAACGGTCAACGGTCTACAGAGAGAAATAAGAACTTATGTAATCTTTATTTGTTGTTAAGTGTAGACCGTCGAAAACTTGTAGACCGTGGGGAAATTTTTTATGAAACGAAATTGAGCGCCTTTTCTTAGTGGAAATGTATTATGAGAATATACTGTTTCCATTTTTCTATAAATATATAATAAAAGCCGAAAACAAGGTTTCTTTTCGGAAGAATGTTTTCATTCCCTTATACTGTCACGAAAGCGTGACATATAAAATATGTCACGAAAGCGTGACATGCAAAAGCGCGAAATTACTGTAATCATTGGAACCATTATTGCCACTAATTACAACGCACTGACCGTTACAGTATTTATCAGCACAAAATTTAATCTTTTCTCTTTCTATTGATACCTTTTAATCGTATATTACACGCCGGTTCCTCTTGCTATTAGTGTTTTAACTGAACCACTATTCAGACAAGCAATTGCAAAAAGAGTTGAGACATTGTGTACTGTAGTGCATATTTCGAGGGTAACATGGTTTTCAACAAGTCCGCACCCCCTCCCCCTTATCAATGTTGTACCAGATCAAAAATGCCATTCAAACTAACAGTTATCAACATTGAAAGGGGGAGGGGGGTCAGTAGCACATGGCATTGATATCATTTGTGTTATGCGGTCGCTTTTATACGGAATGAACATTTTTTTGGAAAGTGTCTCAACCTTTTTGCAACTGCTTGTAGCATGTCCCTTACATCATCTGTGGTGCAAGCATGGGTGTGCTTTGTAAGTTCTGGTGGAATGTTGCACTCACTGTCATATTGGTTACAAAACTCCTTTGCTCCATAAGCACCCTTTGAATATCTCTGTACAGCTGCCAAGGTTTTGTTTGCCCTCAAGTCTCTAAGAACAACCTTGTTGACACAGATTAGTAAGTAAAGTAAGTAAAGTCGCACACGAGCCAGATGGCCCACACGGCCAGAGCTTAACCCGGTTTCTGTAGCATGAAGCGACTAGGAATATTGCTACTCCCCCCTGGATGGTATGCTAGTCCATCGCAGGGTTACCCCCAGCATTTTGTCGTCGGTACCCATTTATACACCTGGGTGGAGAGAGACAGTGTGGAGTAAAGTTTCTTGTCTAAGGAAACAACACGACGACAGAGACCAGGCTTCGAACCACCGACCTTCAGGTTGAAAGTTCGACGCGCTAACCACTAGACCACCGTGTCTCCACACACAGATTAAGTGCTCCATTTTTAGGTCATCAGCGTAGTTGTTACCATCCCCTCCTTTGGGGTTAACAAATTGGCCATGTATGATACGATGACTCATTTTCTCTGTATATAGAGCCCTAACACATGTGATGAATCTCATTGCCTCAAATGAATACTTCATGCCTCTTGATCTGCATCTATAATAAAGCATGAGCATCTTCCAATTTATTATGCTCCGCTCCCCATCGGCCTCAGCCTCAGTGTCATTTAGCTGCATTAAAAATACACCTAACTGAATAACCTGCAAGCCATAATTAAGCAGTCGATCTTCTTTTTCATCAGGAGGAATACTGGATATGTTGCTTTTCAGGTGTGGTGACGTGTCCACTTGTGGAGTGCTTGGCTGTGTACTTGAAGGATTGTATTTGGCTAGTAAAGCCTTTGGCCAAAACATTCGCTGCCCTTGAGATATTGTACTTGTCGCACAAGCTTCAACATGGAATATCTGGACAGGAATCATTTCACATGGGGATGAGGCACTACTTGTCACTTCTACATGTAGGACTTTTCCAACTCCAAGCACCTTGTATTCATTTGTTTGCTGTTCCAGAAGTACCACAACCTGACCTACAGTCAAGATAGATAGACAGTGTTATGGCTTTAAGTATCACATCTGGCCATCCAATGCATTGTATTGGTAACTCTGCTCAGAACATCGCATCTCACAAAAAAAAAGAAATTAATACCGGTACATAACACTAAAAAGTTTAATTAAAAATTACTTTTGACTCTGATGAAAAATTCATATGTTGCCACTGTGTGCAAAAATGATTACTTTCAAGACACTGAGTTTTGCTTTGAACACTTACAAATGTATGCTGTGTTGAAAGCAAGAATGCCACTTAAAGTATTATAATAAATTATTGTAAGTTGTATAACACAGAAATATCATACCTGGAGGGAATAAATTCTCACTGTTGCCTGGAGCTGATCCTTGGGACCCTCTTCTTTGCTCAGCTTCCTTGTCCTTTCTCTTTCTTTCATTTTCTTCTTCCCACTTCTTCTCAATGTCAAATTCTGTCAAAACAAATTCGTCGACAAATTTGCCCAGGTAGCTCTCAAGGAATTGCTTCTGCTCAGTTTTCGATGCATCTTTCTTTATGTTTTCTGTAACATAGGATGGTGTATCCTTTGTGCTTGTTATTTCCGCCCATGTAATGAAAGCTGAACATAAATAAGATTTGGTGGCTGAAAGCATCAATGATTCACAGCTGGCATAATTTTTCCTGACATCTGAACGGACATTCACAAGTTTGAAACTCTGACGAAAGTGATACAGTGTCCCAACTTCTCGACCACATGCAGGTGTTGCCTTGTACAGTTCCTCCCACACAAACTGCAAGAGAATGAAAGACTAAGTGTAAGATTTATTGCAATGAATAATTATTCTACAGGTGACAACAAGACCAATATTCATGCTAGCCTAATAGTTCCATGACAATGTTGAAGACATTTTGTATAATATTTTAATGCATTATGTTTTTAGGGCGAGAAAGTATAAATTTATTGTTACAAATTAATTTTTGCCAACTTAACAAGATAAGATCACCAGTTCTTTTTTTTTTATTTGCTTGGAAACACAATATGATTTATTTTCGATGAAATGTAATCATGCATCCATGTGGTTGCTACCTGACAACTATATGTATAAAATTCTAACTCTATCTATTTTTCATAGGTCAGGTGTTACTTTTCTGAAGGGAAACGCAGTGTAAGCAGGGGCGGGTCTGGGTGCATGTCCCAGTACTTCTTATATGTAATCAGTTACATGAACCTATATTAACTTGCGATCAAGCGGTAAAGTTAAACCGATGCCTTCAATTGCCTAGGTCTTATGGTTCAGTTTTAAATAAATTTTTAAAAAAATATATTATAATTATAAGTCTTGAATATTAACTTTCTGTATAAATGATGCTCACATAAAATAGGGAAGATTATTTTTACTGAGGCAACAGCTGCCACGGTTGCCTTGAAACAGGCTACAGATCAAGCTTATTTTACCTTAAGGAATGCTTGCTTAGCATGCCAAAGGGATGGCATCTCAAAAATATCCTCATAACGTTCTTCGGGTTGGTCGCAGCCCATCCGCACTTGTTTGGCTCCTGTTACTCGCTCCCTCCCCAACAAATCTCCTGCGAGAGGTACTTTCAAATTTGACTTGTGGTTTCCTGTCCCTTCCTCCTGATGAGAGAGGAAAACAAATAATAGTTATTACTTTGGGGTCTCCAAAGAAACAGTCTAAACTTAACTGCACTGAATGTCTGGTGGTCTCCTTATGTAGCCCCACTCCATAAGGAATAGTGACAAAGAATAAGATTTAAAACTCTCTGTGCCTGATGCAGTGTCAAGCTTCATGCACACAGAATTCTCATCTCCATGGAACTATTAGGCTGACTATAACCCCCATCCTACCCCAGTCTATATTTATTTATAAGCCAGGGTAGGTCCTCATTGAGCAAATTAAGTCATGTTGTGACCATTTCCCTTATCTGTGCACCTGAAGAACAATATTCAATTTTAAATCCAAAAATGTTTATTATTAAAATGAGTGACAAGTCTAAAACGCTTATAACATGGTGTACATTAATAAAAATAATAATTATTAGTAAAACGTTGCAGTTACTTTGTATACATTTTCGGACTCAATAAGATTAATTTGCTGCATGCTCTTTGATTTTATTATTATGATGGATCTAGTATGAAGACAGCATGCACAAGATAAGATTGTATATAAGGTAAAAATCCACTTTATCTTCAGGTCTTAGTTTTTGAATTAATTTAAAAGCAATGTAACTACCTCTGACAAAGAACTAAGGAAGTCCTGTAAGTAGTCTAGGTACTGACATACATCGGCCAGCTTTGACTGGTTAAAAGGGACAACTGGTAGTGCCACAATCGCTGTCTTTTCTCTCATGTAGCCTGAAAAACTAAACAGTAAGTGACAGTTACTTATAATATTAAATTGTACATTAGTTTTGGAACTTGACTTGACAGTAACTGAGAGAGTAGTACATTCTTAAAAGCTGCAAAAGGTAATTAAGTAAGATTTAATAATAGAGTTAATAATAACAAATAATTGACATTTTGTGGATAATTCTGTTTTGCCTCATTTTGTAGTTATCTCTAGGATTATTATTCCCATCAATAAAATATTAATTATTACATATTATAAAAATATTATTTCATTTGATAACCATGCCTGATTATCCCCTATGGTGGCATGTCATTCCAGGCATGCAACCTTATGCTCTAGTGATGTAGCTACTTTTCATACTACAGTCGAAGCTACCCTTAAGTGGACGCCCTTGGGAACAGAAAAATGGCCACTTCAGAGAGGTGTCCACTTATGGTAGTTCCAAAAACATAGCTG
Source organism: Cladopsammia gracilis (assembly GCA_022457155.1). Taxonomy (NCBI): domain Eukaryota; kingdom Metazoa; phylum Cnidaria; class Anthozoa; order Scleractinia; family Dendrophylliidae; genus Cladopsammia; species Cladopsammia gracilis. The sequence goes on from JAJGOT010000112.1 coordinate 500,595, forward strand.
GGAACGTGAACCAGTGTCCACTACGAGAGGTCATTTGTCTGCCAAAGGGAGGTGTCTGTTAATGGAGGTTCCATTGACTGTATTGTGCTTGTACCAATAAATATTATTAAAAACTGACTGCCAAACACTGTCATGTCGATAAAATAATTTTGCACTAACGACACTAACCAGTGTGTAATATGAGCAGGTACAGCATTTGCAAAAGGCTTCATAAACTCAAAAAACTCCAACAAAACCCGAGCAACAAGTACAATGAAATTCTGCTTGAGCATATCCAACTCATCTTTGCTGAGTAAATAGTTGATGTTATCAAAAGCTGTGGAATCAGACACTAGAGGTTTCTTGTCATCAAGTCCATCACAGGGAACCCTATCAAATGTTAGGTAATGGGCTATCCAGTGCTTGTCTGAATTTTGATGGTTCTTCAAGATGATGTTGACCAATATTCTGAAGTCTATGTTATCAAAACATACTCGCAACTGACGACCAGCAGATATCTGATTGGTGATACTGCTCTTCAAGTCAGCACCAATGTCATCCATTATGATGCGGTAACTTTCTCTTGTTTGTGTTACACCCACTTTATTTAGCCACTGAAAAGTCTGGAAAAACATAACAATAAAATAATGATTGTAGCCCTATAACTTCTTGGATTTTGTTGAGGCACAAAATGATTCTATAACATAGAATTTTTTCAGAAACAGATTGATTCTTTTAAAGGCTGGGGTTACTGGCCTTTAAGGCTCAACTCACACAAATTGATCAAACCAGGAGCTGCATATATCCAGCTGATGAAAGAAATAATATATATATAATATATTTAAAAACAATTAAAGTTAATTTGATTTTTTTTATTAACATCTAAACATGTACAACATCATCAGCTTATTACATTATAAATGATATTAAAGTATTACCCTTGCAGTTGTATGTCCAACTCCGAGCAGCATGGTGTTTATCTTTTGCACAAGACTGAGTTCCTGCCATCTGGCATTCATAAGTACTCCATAGGCTTCACACAATAAAGGGACATGTTTCTCTGTGCATTTTTTTGCTTGTGGTAAAGCCACTGTCACAAGAAAATCCAAAACGTCTGGTGCTCGCTCACGCAATTCCATAATAATGCTTTCCCAAGTGAATTTCTTAACGTCCTGAGAACAAGAAATAGTAACAAAAAATTATCAGAGATTAATGGCTGGACCAGATTCCAGGGGGAGACATTAAAGGCATCCACTGTAGATTGCCATCTAAGTTTGTTCATCACCTTTTTTGCCTAGCCCAAAGATATGTCTACCGCACCTTGTCAAGGTCCCCCTGCAAGCATCGACACCAGGGATTTTCAGATCTGCCTCCCTTTCTACAGTGGTACTGCCTTATGGTTTCTGTTTCAGGGCTTAAAGCAAGGGCTGTCATTAGTATGTAGCCAGCAGCCAGCTATTATGACCGGCCACTGCAGTGAAGATGGTCACCTACTGAAAGTTTGAAAATGACTAAAAGACAACAGCCACGGCAGCTAGGCCATCTGGAGTACATGCATGTATTTGACCAGCTGCTTTCCTTGTGTAGCTGGCTGCATGAAGGCTTAATGACAGCCCTGGACTTAATTGTTAATTTCTTTAACATAATTTTTCATACCTTATGCTTAGATCTCGGAATCCTCAGTACTGAGGAATTTTCTGGGGAACGAGAACATAAGTTTTGGCACTGTTCATTTATGTTTCTAAGGATAACATGCTTTACAGCACATCTTAGATCTGGACATTTCATGATCATTTCTGCCAACAGATCTGGAGTTGTGGTAATGGCTAACATATCAACCATTTTATAATTTTTTCTCCAACAACATTGTCTGAAATCTGAAAACTGAAAAAACTTAAAATAAAAAGGGATACCTTTAAAAACTTAACACATCGACAAAACATTTGACCTTGATTATTAATCTTGTATAGTAGTATTACTTATGGCATTATAATTATTGGCATAGCATTCATATAAGCTTTAATGGCATATTAGAAATTATTAGAAATTTGTTACAGGAGCTGCAGTCAATAAATAACATATATGCAAAGGTGTTTCGCAGAAGTACAAGTAACTGTACTTTTATTTTTAAATGATAAACAAAGAGTATATTGAGCACTACAAAAATACCTGTAGAGGCATATTTTAAAATTATACAGCAAAAACACAATATGAACTTTAAACTCAACATGAACTCAGTCAGAAGCTGAAGAATGACATCTGCTTTTCTCTGAAACTAGAAAAACAGTGTTAGTAAGACGAAATCTAATTCCTTCTAACAGGGGTCGGGGATACTCATACAAAACTCTATAAAAAGGATGTGCTGCCCAAATATAGGGTATGCCAATTTAGAGCATGGGATTTTGACTTTACATAATTACAGGGTACATTAAGGTATGCTTCAGTTAACAGGAATTTGTCTGCAATCCAACCTGCAACAAACACTGTCATAGTAAAAACAGATGATTGTCAGAATCAAAAGCAGACGTAAAGCAGTGTGTCCTTTTTATTTCCAATTCATTAGTCATTAACAGGGAAGGAAATTAGTGCCATATTGTGCACTTAATAGACTCATCAACAGTCTAGGCAGTATATTGTACCTCTACCCTAACTTGCAATGTTTAATTTTCCAAAACATTTCTCTGAGATTCTTAATATAAAGTTGAAGAAAGATATGAAAGAAATCATACATGTTTGGTGTCATTTATAGAATGGCTCGGAGGCTCACAATTATATGTAATTGCTGATGAGAAATGTTTCACTATGATTGCCTGGTGAAATAGGAAAAAACATTTTTAATTGACATCAATCTATTCCAGTCGCTTTGGCGACAATGTTGTTTTGAAACTTACCGCTGGATTGTGGAGACCAGATTGAGACAAAATCCCAACAACCTTGGGTTTCGGTTTGGGTGGTTGGGGAAATATTCCCCGTGGCAGCACACGTTTTTTAGCCTTTCCTTCTTCTAGAGGTTCGAATTCAGCAACAGCAGGTGCTATCGGCCTAAAAAATTGTGTTGATCTTGAGAAAACAGAAGCCCTCACGCGAAGTGCAGTCCGCTGCAGTTCTGACTCCGGAGCACTACTTTTGACATTTTCTGCTGCCTTCTTCCTTGGAGGACTGTCGCCTGCATTTTTGCAGCGCTTAAACCGAACGATCGATTGTTGTTGTGTTGTTGACCTTTCAAACATTTCAGTGAAGGCTTTAAATTTAAGGATCTTTTCATAACAAGGACGACAAATTTTCGAAGGCAATCCGTCGGCGATGTCAATTTTAAACCCAGTCATCCTCTCCAATATGATTACAATTGCTTCCTTTCTGGCTTTGGGTCAATGGGATGTTTTCGTTCAAACACATTATCGTTGCAGCATCTACACACACTGCTGTACTGACAGGACTTGGTGGAGTTTACCACTTTTGTTGGTGTTGTTTCCGCCATATTGGTGTTCTGTTTTCCGGTAATTTCATTGTTTTTTAAAAACCAATCAAATTCGACCGTCCAGCGGAACTTTCGAGAGTCGCTTGTTTCGTCAAGCTTGTGCAGTAAGTAGCGAAGACTCGAGGGACGAGATTGGACTGGAGACATCTCATAAAAAGTGGCGAAATCAGTTGTTAAACGTGAAGCGTGTTCTTGTTCTTGGCGACAGTGTCATCCAAGTGGAACATTTAATGAAAACCTATGAAAATGACAGGATCAGAAGTGGCCTGTGGAAAAGTGACGTCTTTGTTAAAGACAAGCAAAATGTCGACGCTGCTGTTCGTATACTACGACATGAGGTTCGTATTTGCATGAAAGCATGGATGGACCGAGAAACCATTTCCACAAGAATATTTTTAATAATGGGAGATTACATGGTGCAGGCCTTTACAGGAAAAGATCTTTCTGTGCAACAGCGTGCTATGTTTGCATGGGCACCTGTTTGTTTCCTTCGATACTGGAAGGCGTGGCTTAAAATTTCTGAATACGAACTTGATAAACACTTTGTGTCATCTCAGACCTGTGAAGATTTTATCTTGGCGGGCCATTCCATCATCATTGCTATGAAAATGTTTTCTGTTCATTTCCCAAATCATCCTTTTCACCCATAGACATTTGGATCAAATACCTGCGAAGATTTATTATCTACACTACGCAGATTTAGTCATGGGAAGACTGACTTATGTATGCTAGATATGATAGACATTGCTGGAAGACTCCAGAAATTACAAGAGCTGAAAATGCAAGGGGAAAAAGACAAAAGTTTTTCCCTCTCTGCAATGGCCTCATGATATCGAAGACCATATCAAGCGTGGTATGGACCTTGCGGAAAGGGGGGTGATGAAAACACTAGAAGAGTCTTGTAAAGGGAAACATATTGACATTACAAGGCAATGATATAATTTGCATAAACGCTCCCGAATTGGAAACATTTGCAGTTTGGCATGAAAGTGATGAACCGGATGAAAATGACGTCATTTCGAGCAAAGAGCTGCTGGACCTCGATAATGGAGTCTTACTGGATTCAATAAGAGAGGACAATGATGAAGTGCGGAGTGCTGCTATTGCTGTAGCAGCAACAGCTTCATTGTCTGAGGGCGAAGTGATTGACGAAGATGAAGATAGCCCTATGCATTGTGCCCTTTTCCAAGAAAACAGGTGTAAATATCAAGAAGATACTTTTAAGCCTCCCAGAAAAACAATGTGGGTTGGGTGTAATTTTCCCTCATGTGGCCAGCGGTACCATGAGCAGTGCCTTTCGCTGCATTTCACCTCACAAGAAACCAGACAGAGGTACAACCTAATTTGTCCAAAGCATGCAAATGTGAACGAACACTTAAAGAATATCATAACAGCTTCCGCAACAGATGTACACTCGTTGAACGACGAAGATGTCTCTATTGAAGTTGTACCAAAACGACTCAGACGATCGGAGGGTTCAAGCACATCACAGCATAACACAGATTACTCTGCCCATCCAAGTTGTGTGGAGTATGAAGGTAGCTATTTCCACATAGCCGAGTTTTTGTCCCTTCAGCAAGGCAAAGTATATCGACCAACTATGTCACGACTGTCCCACTGGATAACATCCGCTAGAAATGACTTTTATGAACAAATTGAAAAGACAGTTAATCCATCACGTGCATCGATGTGCGTGTATTTAGGTGATATCCTAGCAATATGGGTACCATCTAAAGGTTTTCAAATAGGAAAGGTGATAAGAATTGTCCGGTCTCCGTCACTTAAATCAAATTTCCCCATTTTTGAATGGAAATTTAACGGAAAGAAAAATGAAAAAATAACTGCTTGCTTGAAGTTGTTGAAAATCGAACAAAAAGAACTAAACGAATGGCAGCTTTCACCAGCCAACAAATTTGAATGGTGTGACGCTGGAGCAATAATTAAGACAGTCAGAAATGTAGACGAGGCGACAACGTGGCCTCTACTTGTGGATTTAACGGAAGTGATGGACAAGGTACCGGAATTGAATGAAATGGATCGGGGGAGAGCAAAGAAAGAGGCGATGCTGAGAAACGAAGAAAGAGAACAACGAAAGAAGGGAAGTGAGGAAGACATGACTGTGTCTTTATTGAAAGAAGTTCTACAAGAAATGGGTGTGCCTTTTGCAAAAAATTGTAAAAAACCTGATTTTATACGAAAAGTTAAAGAGGCAAGAAAAAACATTAATTCGTCTGAAACTTGCACATCGTGAACATTTACAAGCCCCGCAAAACAACCGAGGGGAAACGGCACCAGCAGTGGAAGGCACTACGACCCGATCATGCTCATCGAGTAATCAATCAACAAGGGAAAGTGGCCGCGGATTCTTTATTAAATACGCCATCTATTATTTTGACGAGAAGAAAGATCGTTTTTTTTTATTTACTTATTCACCTTTTCTTTCTGTTAGAAATTGTGGGTGCCTACCTAGACATCGCCACGTACCTCCATTTACTACAGCTTATGACATATATACAAGTATCAATTGCTTCGTCTGGCTTAGCGTATGTCCTTCTACATATATTCGAACTTTTGCAATTATATTTTTTAAGTGTTTTGTATGCCAGAGTAAATCTATCATCGTTTATAGATGATGTAGTTTTATACTAGTGCTATTTTTACAATTTACCCATACTAGTACATAGGCAATTTTCAATCTTCCCAGCATAGTCCATGGGTGACTTTCTTGGGGTAATTAGGAGTTTTTTTCATATTTAACGTACTTATTAGTTAAGCCGCGTGAAAGGCACCCGTTACTGTTATTAATAAACCAGAAAAGAAAGCCAAGGTAAAAAACAATGCGTTGTTAATTGTTGTCTTATAATTGTTGTTATCCATCGAATATCCTATGATAAGGGAGTCGATGAAAATCGATGAAAATCGATGACAATCAATGAGAATCGATGACAATCGATCAAATTAAAAGTCACAAAATTTTATTTTATCGATTGGTCATCGATTTTAAATATCAATCGATTAATTGACATCGATTGTTATTGATTGTTATCGATTTTCATCGATTATCGATTTCATCGATTGCATAGGCCGGGAACAACAGCGAGGGACGAAAAGCAAATATGCTGCATGGTTTGCTTTTTATTTTGAATCAGCTACTTGCACCAAGTGAAAAAGGAAATTCAATCGGCTTTATGGAATTCGACGATGCATATTCTTTATGTTGTGTTTTTTTTCCTGACATGCCCCCCGAGAAAGAGACATTCCGTGACAATCTTTTGCACCCAGAGCATGGCCTTGCTGTCTTGATCGCAAGCATTATCCCGGGGAAAAGGTAAGCTAACGTTTGAGCTAGGATGGGTTGTACTCATGTAAATTTAACAATATACGGTACTATAATGCTCTGAATTTAATATATAAAATATAAAATATGTAATATAATAATAAACCTTCTGCAGATTTCCACTGCAAGGCTCACGCTATGAAAGATGGTTGAAAATGTTTATTTACTTATATCAATGTCACTGAAATAAAAAAGTTATAGCTGGTTTATGTATTGGAGGTTTAAAACAAATGCTATGGCTATCCAGGTTGCATATATATTCCTGCTTTGCCATTAAACTACAAAGCAATAATTATTAAGTATTTTCCATTTGTTTGACAACAGGTATATAATTTTAAAGTCAGATGACATTGATGTCACAGCAATGCTCTCCGAACTATTAGACACACAAGATGAACTGCAATACACCTCAAGGTTTCCCCTTAATTATGACACTTTCCAAAGACTACTCAAAGCAATGGACACAGAATTTGATAAAATTAAGTGTATTACAAAGTGTTGTTGCATGTTTTTTGACGAGGAATGAACTGTATCATCTGGGCATAAAACCAGACAGAATTATGGGGAAATTGCCCTCAGTAGTGGAAGCTTCTGTTGAAGCAGAAAATGCCATTGTTGCAGCAGATGGCCTCATGAATTGTCGATTGAGAGACCGATTAAACAAGATAAGGTGCAAAGAGCAGGAAATACAGAAGAAATTGCACAATCAGGCATTGTCTGAGAAGACTAGGTGTGACCTTGACACTGAGTTGGAACTTTGCAAAGTAAGAATCAATGAAACAAAAGCATTGCTCAACAAAGATAAGCCTAGCGATACAAATAAGTTTAATAAAGCAAGGAAAAGGATTGCTGACCAGCTCCTGGAAGAAAACAGAGTGAAAAGAAGAAAACTTGGGACTGGTCGACCAGTTGCCATGGAAGAAGAGGATGAAAATTTCCTTGCTTAATGTATTGCCGAAAAGAGCACAACACATGGAAGGAGACATGATACAGTTATGTATCTCAATCATAGAGTAAAAAAGCGCCACTTTCTTTCCCTTGTAAACTACAATCTAATAAAGAGGGGAAAGAAATTGATCAGGTCAGCAACAACTGTTTACAACAGATCAAGACCAAATAATATTTGATCTAATGCTGCCAAGCAGCATAGGGGGAAATGGCTGTTTTGCTGCAAAAAGCCCCCCAAAACTGAAGATAGCTCTGTGGAGACCACACACCACCAAAGAGCTCATGTGAAAAATGCTAAGTTAGAGGTGACAAAGCAGAGTGCTGAAGGAAGTCTCATGCAGCATGGATGACAAGGCGTATCTGCGTCCTGGCACTGATGGTATGTTTGACTTTGTTTTGAAAACTTTGACTTGGAACTGTATTATTGCACACTGTATAATAGCACTGTCAGTGCTGTATCGTGTCTGATGGGTTCTTACAGCTCAAATAGTGTAAAAATACAAAATGTAAATACTAAATGTTTCCTATTAAAAAAGGCTTATATTTTGACCCTTTTTAGTTGGGTTCTGCAGCCTACAGAAGGGGAAATTGTTTGATGTTAATGATCAGGCCCTTCAGGAGTCTTCCACAGCATGATTTCAATGTACCTGAAGTCAATATAACACCAAGTACCTTCCGCTTCTTGCGCTACAGTGTTGAGAACATTCAAGGTAAATATGTTTTCTACAAGGTGACAATGTCTTGTGTGCTCATTATACAAAATCAGTGGTGTGCAAACCCTGGTGAGCTGGATCCTGCATTAAGATCACATATTAAAGATCATGTTCAGTATTTTCACCAGGGAGGACACTAAAAAAAATTGCATTTTAATCTTTGATTACTTTAAAAGTTAAGTGTGCCAGGCTTAAAGAAAGAAAAGTTCTAAAAAAACTGTTTAAATTGTTTGCATGAGAGGGTCTTTTCTTGATGTTGTTTTTTGTTATTGTTTTAATAATGCAGAAGAGGAGAAACTTGTGGCAGCAACTGACAAAAGTGTTGTTATTGTGAGACCAAAGTTCTACATTGGGAGTAGTGGCAGTGTTTGGGCCAGTGACTACGTAAGAGTCAGGTATCACAGAAATAATGGCTTTGAAGTATTGGAATGCATAACTCCAGTCACAATGCCCTTTAATTAAGATAAATTGTGTTTTCAGTGAGTAGAAGGAGATCATATGATATCTTTGGATAACTTCTGCATTGATGCTGTTGTTCTTTTTTCTGTATGTGTGTGTGTTTTACAAGACATGATGATCCTGAGATATTTGAGCGAAAAGTGGACAGGGCAATCCATTCCAAGCAACTACGACAGCTGTGTGCAATGGTATTCGACTACACATTCTATTTTATGGGTAGGTATTAACTTATTACCAAGTACTTATTATTTTGTCCTCTGTATTTCAAGGCTATAGCTGACATGCTGACTCCTTTTAATTATTGGAAGTAAAACTACAATCCTTGTGAAATCCTTGAACTCCAGCTTCAGTTTTTTTTAAATTAAAGTATCATTAAGAAACAATTGTGTTACAAACACAGACAGGGCTAAAATGTTCTCTATGGTCAGATGGCAAGTAATTGTCAGGATTTACTAGCTCTAAACTGATTTAAGGAATAACAAGAAAATTAATACATACGCATTTATAAATATATATCAGTGACATTGGACTAGTGTAATATTATGAAATAGCTATATGGTGGGAAGAGCTCCAGTAAAAAAGGAAAGACCAGCTCTGAAGCATAGTTTATAGAAATAAAAAAAATCCTTTAGCCCCACCTGCCAAGATGAAAATTAACTAGTATTTGGTCAATAGAAAACTGCCGAGAAATATGTTTATTCCTATACTCTTCGCTTTTTTGTAGATACCACTATGAAAGAAGATGTTGAGGCTGTCACGAATTCCAAATCCTGCAGATTTTTAAGTTATGAGATCGAGCGTGTCACACATTTATTGGGAAATTTGGGGGACATCTTAACAATTTGGAATGAGGTACTGAAGAATGCTGCACCACCCCCAAGACAGAGCATTGGCCAGTGAGGTTGTGGACAAAGTGGAGGCCATAAAGGAGCAACTACAGCAGTTGCTTTTAGATTTGAAATGTGACACTGAAGGAGATGCAGTGTGGCCGCATTATTCTGAGTTAGTTTTTGCTATTGAGTCCGTCCACCAGGTCATCGAATCCTTTCACCTTCCAAGCTTGTGTGACGACATCTTAGATCTTACGGATGCTGGCCCAGGAGTGGGCATTTCCAACCTTCAGGTCAGGTAGAGAGATGCAAAAATAGCAAGAATGCACAAAAGCAAGCGCCGCAACCGCATCCACAGAGCCAGAAATGAATCAAGTCAAAATGAAGCAGAGCGCACCAATATCGCCATTGGTATAGTATATTTCACATGTTACATGTTTACATGTTAATGATTTATGCCTCCTGATAACATAATTAGGCTAATAAACATGCAAATAATTATGCTATAAAAAAATTGCAATATAAAAAGATCTAAATAAATCTCATGGGAATTTTAACATGCTATCATTATAGATTGCAAGATAAATATATGTAAAGGAATGTGATGAGGATTTTAGTTTCTACACCTTTGTATGATATACAATGTATATGGTATGTTTCTAGGAGAAGCTTTAGCAGATGGATCAACCATAAAGTATAGGTACTTTGATGCCACTGACGGTATGACAGTGGATCAAATCCAGAAAATGTCCAATGAGGAAATGACAGTAGCAGAGGACGAGTGTATGAGGAGGAATGCCTGGAAAGTGTGCGAAGATGTTTGCAGTAGGATTGATGGCGAGCCAGCACCATCTGGGGATATGACAGCTTATGTGACACACAAGGAAGGTATGTTCTTTTGCACCTTTTAATTATCTTCACATGTTTCGCATTGTTTAGAATGAGTGTTCTCTATTAGGAAAGCACATGTTCTGGAATGCTGTTTACCTTGATGAGTTCATCAAAGCATCTACAGGAAAAAAGGATGACATCTCTGGCCGTGCCTATTTCAGAAAACTGGAACGCTTCATCAGTCAACATTATGAAGTGGGTGATCTCTACATGGAATACACCAGAGGAAGTTGCAAGAAAACACTAGGTATAAATTGGCAAAGCTTAGATTGAACATATTAACAGTTACATTTTCTAAGAGTATTTTTAAGAAGTATATCCATGATTTCTGGGAACAATAGATCACACAGTACATTTATCAATGCATTATAGAAGGTTTAAATAGCTGTATTATTTCCTCGGTTATGCATTGTATTTGTAGCAGAGCACTTGCCGGGCCGAAGGTCGGGCTGTGCAGCACCATACTCGTAGAACCTGTGTCTGTCATTTTTCATGCTCATGGCTAGCGGAATGTTTCGCGGGCGCGCCTCCGTGACATGTGTCAGTCAGCAGTCAAGTCAGTCGCGCAAGGCAAATTCGCAGGCGCGTATGACGTCGCAAAACATGCGCGTATGACGCCACACGCGCGGCTACACAGTCGTCAGCTCTGTAAACACTTAAAGTTTGATCTTTCGCAGTGTTTAGCGGAGCAGTAAAGACGTTACTTCCCTGCATTTTTTCGCGGTTTGCTACTCCACACAGGGATACTAATTAAGGGATACTCAGAAGTCGCTTTAGTGGAAAAAGAAGAGCTTTCGGGGATAAAATCTTGCTTCGAGGAACCCTCATACGTTTTTATCAATGCGGGGATGCCTTGTTTTTATTACGGATTTCAGAACCGAAGAAGCGGAGTTTTAATGAATTTCCAAGCAGTCCAGTGACTTAAAGGTAAAATAAATCACATTTTTCGATGGAAATTTACGTTATCATTGACTTTTCTTTTGTGTTTTGGAGACATGTTTATGAAACGTGCTCAAATTAAGTCGTGCTGTTATCTTGAATTTCATCGAGGACAGCTTTGCCTGATGCGCTGTAAATCGTACGTGTTTTACTTTTATACATAAACTAATGAAGATTTGAATAAAATTTTCGAAAGATTGTGTTGTCCATTTTTATGTGTTTGTTCATTCATTAGATAGATTGAAAAGCGATTTTATAAACAAAACAAGACTTTGATTTTATAGTACAGTTGTATCTTGACTCGCATCGCCTTATGCAAATATGTTTGTGTATTTTTGCAATTTTGATTTCCAAATCAGTTTCTGGGGCAATTTTTGGCCAACAAAAACTGTATTTTATTCGGAAAGTAGTCGTACCTGTAATTCTAGACGGAGAAAAGTTGTTTTGTGAACTTTTCTACTGTCTAAATGTATTTTAATGACGGTCGGGTAATACTGTTTTTTGAGAATTGCTAAAATTGAAAAATAGCCCAGTCGTCAATCTTAATTCTTGTGCTTCCGACCTTTCACCTTAGTTAAGTTTCACCTTAGTTAAGCTTGTTCATAGTGCTTCGCTGTTAGGCTCTGCCTATCTATATATATTAGGTCAGTTGTGTGAGTTTTGTAAAAGCTCGAGGCCAGTAACATCAGAAGTGGCTCGTGTCCGGAGGCCCTTTCCTGATCACAACTGTGAAGGACTACACTATTGTTCTCTAGAGGAAACGCCAAGCGAAGGTAGAGAGGTGGATGATTATCAGCCAAGAGTAGTGCTCAGAAAATTGTTTGCTGAGGGTAAGTTTCTGCAAAGTGAGAATAGGAATTATTAAACGTCTTTTTGTACAATCAACATTTTTAATATCGTGATCATACCACCAGGTGTTCAGTTTTTCTTTGTCCCCTGCTCGTGTATTTATTTATTACACTTTTTGCCTTTGATGCAGGTAAATTGAATGACGATGATACCATAGAGAACTTCAGCAGGAAATATGTTGTTGAGAATAGGCTAGTCAAGCAATATGTGGACCATCTTCTGGAACTAGAGAGGAAAAGAAACAAGAGGACAGAAAGCAGAAAGAGAGCGAACCTGGAAGAGAACCGAAAATCTTTTGCAGATTACAACTGGGAAGCAATGTATCGAGAAGGAACGCTAAAGAAACTGAAAGTTAAGATCTTAGACCTGTATATCATGGAAAGGAAGCTGAAGCATTCCAAAGGAGCACTAAAGCAAGAAAAAATAGATCTCATAACCATAGACATTACTAAAAAGATAATTGAACGTGGCGAAAATCTAGATGACAGCGATTGTGACGATGATGTTGATGATGATGTTGATGATGACATTGATGATGACATTGATGATGACAATGATGATGGTGTCTTAGGCGAAATCGGAGAGGATGATAGCGATGATGACATCAGTGAGGATTCTGATGAGGATCCAGAGGAAGACGAATCAGTCCAGCAGGAAGATAACTTTGAAAATCTGTTGCAGACCACACGATCTGGCCGAACTTGTAGGACCTGGAGGGGTCGAGCAAGAGCTGCAGACTTCTCTTGAATAGAGACAGTTTTCTCTGATCCGTCCTTTATAGAAGCACAATTTGTTCACTCTTGAAGTTGACTACAAAACAGGAATTCAATAAGTAACAACGGGGCTGTTTATTGTATGGTTTCCCTTTACTTGGTGAAGCATTTGGGTTTTGTAAATAGTGTATTAAAATAGTAACACTTTTTTCTTATTCCAATGAAATAATTGACTCAAAATAACGTTCGTATGGTTTCTCATGGTGCAACATTCGAGGGTTACAATTTTTTGGGGTCACATTTTAAAGGGGGCCGAGATTTTTGGGCTGTTAGCTGGAGAGGGGCTAAAATTTTTGGGCTCTAACCTTTGAAATAATACCGACCCTCCCCCCAATAGTTAATGACCACTCCCTAAGTAACCTTTGTCTAATTTTATATTCTTGGATATGCAGTCTTCGAAGCAGGAGTGTTAACTTGGTAGTACGCTCACCGTAAATAGATGTGTACTGCGTGGCTGGCTCAAAAGGCGTCCATGTTTATTTGCATAAAAAGCACAATTATGGCGTATGAATCTTATACTTTAAAATTCGAGACAGGTTTAAGAGGTTACCATGTGTATCGTTCAACCTGGAAGCCTTTCATGAAGCAAGAAATCACGTTTAAGCAAGAAAACAAACACGACCGGTTTGCAGTTGCTGCACAAACAATTCTGCCAGGAACGTTATTTCCCACTACTGTTGGGCATATTCACATAGAACTCATTGAAGTGAGGAGCTTAGAAATACCAGTACAAGTAACCGAAAATTGGGAGGACGAATCGGCATTGGAAATTTTAAAGAGGAAAACAGAAGAAGTGAGCTGTCCTCTTGGGGAGACAGAGGAGTATCAAGATCAATCAAAAGACATTTTGAACTCCATTTTTAATGAAGACGTCCTGTCAGATATTGACTCTAAAGAGCCAATAGAGGAGTCATGAACTAATAAGGTTTTGTAATGAAATAACGGTGCTTTAAAATAACATTGTAAAATAGCGTGCATTAAATTTACATCGACATTAATTAAAAGTAAGTAAAGTCGCGCACCCGAGCCAGAAGGCTCATAACGGCCGGAGCTTAAACCCGGTTTCTATAGCATGAAGCGACTAGGAATATTGCTACTCCCCCCTGGATGGGATGCTAGTCCATCGCAGGGTTACCCCCAGCATTTTGTCGCCGGTACCCATTTATACACCCGGGTGGAGAGAGACAGTGTGGAGTAAAGTTTCTTGTCTACGGAAACAACACGACGGCAGAGACCAGGCTTCGAATCACCGACCTTCAGGTTGAAAGTCCGATGCGCTAACCACTACACCACCGTGCCGCCCATTAATTAAGATACATTAAATTAACGCGAATTTTGTAAAATTGCGTTAATAAAGTGCATTGTTAATTTCCTATAATAAGGTAAATATAAATAATTGAAATGCCTTTTTTGCTTTATACATTAAAGGTGAAATGAACCTTTCCTTTATGCATTTAAAGCCATTTAAACATTAAAGAAAATCATAATAAAGCATACTTATGCAATAAGTTTCCTTCCTGAGCCTCAAGTGGCAGTCACGCTAAAAGCGCTCCACTCGATTTCGCGACAAAAAATAGTTTCCCTTTATTTTTTGCTGGTGAAAAGGCTTTGGTACACATGTATGAAATACACAATTCTTTTTTTTCAAATTCTTTATTTTCGCCCTGCTACAAGCAAAAAACGAATTCAGGCCCCTTCTACGTTGATCGGAAGACTAAAATTGATGGTTTTTGAGAGGCGCTCTACGTAGAAACAAATACAGTTGAAGACATTTTGTTTAGGTAATGTTTCTAAGCTAAACTTGAGTAGTTCATTTGCATTACTCTTCGGCTCTTCCAAAATGTTTCTTTTGAGGCTTGAATTCGATTGTA
The DNA here is from genome assembly GCA_022457155.1 of Cladopsammia gracilis. Taxonomy (NCBI): domain Eukaryota; kingdom Metazoa; phylum Cnidaria; class Anthozoa; order Scleractinia; family Dendrophylliidae; genus Cladopsammia; species Cladopsammia gracilis. The sequence continues at coordinate 515,662 of JAJGOT010000112.1, forward strand.
GTTCTCCAAGATAAATGTCAACAGCTTCTTTAATACTTCTGACTCAGAATTAGATCGAGAACAGGTGTAAAAGTTGCAACAAGTTGAATAATCTTCATGGCGGCGATACCGGGCTCGATTGACAAAGCAAACAATGAAGCTTTTAGCACGTTTCGGAGAAATCTTCATCAAAACCAGTACTTGATCTAAATTCTCTGCTCCAGTAACGAGTACTAAAGGTTTTTCACGTCCCTACAATAAAAAGAAAGTCACAGTTTATTCTTATCCACGATTTTATACTGTTGAAATTCACCCATGGTAGAAACTAAACTTGACCATGGCATGCAAATACTGTAGATAGAATTTGAAAAAAAAATCAACGACAACCAGAAATTTCACTGAGATACATGAAATACTCACCGGTGAGAGGTTGAAATATATGAATAACTTGAGTTTCAGATTCGTTTTTAAGGGCTTCTCGCCAAGTGACCGCAGAAAGTTTTCTTAGCTTGAAAAATGTGTAGATCCGTTACCTCATGCATTCAAGAGGCCAACTACCTTTGTCACACGACCTTGATAACATTGTGTGACAAATTATGACACAAGCCAAGTTGTCGAAGACCTTGCAACAGATCTACACATTTTCAAGCGAAAAAACTTTTTGCTGTCGCTTGGCGAGTAGCCCTTAAAAACGAATCTTAAACTCAAGTTATTAAAATATTTCAACCTCTCACCGGTGAGTATTTCACGTATCACAGTGAAACTTCTGGTTGTCGTTGATTTTTTTCAAATTATACGATATTTGCATGCCACGGTCAAGTTTAAGTTTCCACCACGGGTGAATTTCAACAGTTTAAAATCGTGGATCAGAATAAACTTTGACTTTCTTTTTATTCTAGGGACGTGGAAAACCTTTCATACTCGTCACTGGGGCAGAGAATTTGGATCAAGTACTGATTTTGATGAAGATTTCTCCGAAACATGCAAAAGGCCTTGTTGTTTGCTTTATCGAGCCTGGTTCATGTCGCCGCCATGAAGATTATTCAACTTATGGCAACTTTTACATCTGTTCTTGATCTGATTCTGACGCAGAAGTATTAAAGAAGCTGTCGAAATTTATCTTGGAGACCTACAATCGAATTCAAGCCTCAATAGAAACATTTTGGAAGAGCCAAAGAGTAATGCAAATGACCTTTGGCACGACCGATAATTATGTTAACACACTGTCAATGGCTTATTATAATCTCTTCTCGCTTGCGATTCCGGGAGATACCCACACGTTTGAGCTTATAACTCGATAAAACAAGGTAAGAACTTTACTGTGACGTGGTTTTAAAACAAAGTTTAGGCCGCAACGTTTCAGAAATTTTCCCTCGTTCTTGCCCCATTTTCAGTGTCAGAATATAGGCTTCAGAGTGGGTTGTCTTTAAGTTGCCTTAGCTTGCTTAACATTTTATTGAAATTATTTACACTTTGCCTGTGAACTACTCAAGTTTAGCTTAGAAACATGACCTAAACAAAATGTCTTTAACTTCATTAGTTTCCACGTAGAGCACCTCTCAAAAACCATCAATTTTAGTCTTCCGATCACCCTCGAAAAGGCCTTCTGTAGCAGGGCGAAAATAAAGAATTTGAAAAAAAAAATTGTGTATTTAATACGTATGTACCAAAGCCTTTTCACCAGCAAAAAATAAAGGGAATCTATTTTTGGTCGCGAAATTGAGCGGACCGCTTTTAGCGGGACTGCGACTTGAGTCACATAGGTAAAAGTACGAAGATTTACGAAAATTTCCGAAGACTTCACGAAAACGTATCTGAAATGGCCGCACGCATCAAGTGGTAGGATTAGTTAGGATTAGTGAGGATTATGACGTCACTTAGGCAAGCCTACTGTGTTCCCAGTGTCCTCTCTTCTGGCGAATACATGAGTATTCTTACTTGCATGTAAGATTTTTTACCGTTTTCGCATTGAAAATGAACAATTGTTGCTGCAGTTTATCGCAGAACAAAACACCATAAATTTCCGCTCAGTCACCGACTTTCAACTTCAATCCTTGACTGTTTTGAGGTGGTCAATAGTGACGTCACTATTGGTTTCCGAGAATTTTCCCGATCGCTCTACGATTATGAAGGCAAAAGTTTCATTTTTCAACTTCCAATGTCTCTGCGATGCCAAGTCCAATTAGTTTTAAACTTCACAATGTTTATTTGGTCCTCTTTCAACACATTGCACTAATGTTGGACAAAAAGAAAATACGTCAAATTTTTGGTTCATTTGACCTTTAATTCCTGTATTTCTCAACCTTTTCTTTTAGTTGATTTTCTCCCAGATTTGTACATACATGGTGAAAAAACCTTTCAAATCGTAGACAAGGGAAAGGTCAAAACAGTGACTGTCAACTGCACTGAGTATGAGCTAACTGCACCAAATGCCATCACAGAGTTTAAAAACATTCATGATGAATGGGAGTTGGATGTATGTGAAAAGAATCCCCATGATGCCCTGCTTGGAGGTAATATTCTTTTACTCATTAATTCTCTAGCTACCCTAACCTTATTTAACCTCACTGCTACAGCAGAAAAAGTGAAAAGTCATATTTAGGTATCTTCCAATCTCCTATTTAACCAACTTGATTGATCAACACAAGAGTTCTTAATTGCCACCAAATATATTCAAAGAGGACAAACTTCAAATAAATGTGGCTACTAAACATATCTGAATTTCTTAACTGTTCATCAGTAGGATGCCTAAAATGTGTGCAATTCCACATGTATACATGTATTCCTGCAACTTTGACCATGTATAAAGCCATCCATAAACTAATAATAATAATAATGATTAATTAAAACATAATTTAAATCAATTTTCAAAACAGCACCCATCAAACCTATTAACCGCAGCTTGGCCAATATTTTTTTAAAGCATTATCTCATTACTGAAACTTGCAATACTCAAAATGAAATTTATTTTATTTTTACTTTCTTTTCCAATTTAGGGATCTATTCACGAGGGAAGTCACAGGTGCTGCGCTTGTCAGTACCCATTCAACTGATATTGTCTGAGTTTAACACCGTAAAAGAGGTAACATGACATCTGGTTAAATTAAGCTTACTTTGCAATCTATTCGTATAAATAAAGCTACCTTATCTAGTTTTTCTGAAGTTCATCACTGTTGACTACATTTATCTAAAGTGCTTTACAACACACAATTGGCTAAATGCTCATTTACAATAAAGATAATTTTTGCTGGCCACAGCTTGCACAAAAATGGTACGAGTTCCAAAATATATGGCAGATACATAACTTATCATCACTTTTTCTACCATTACAACTACTGCGAAAATCATGGTTTGGTATGGGTTTCTGGGCTCAAATTTTTGGTCAGCATACTTAAGAGCTCGCCACAGTTTGCACCTGCAGGCACCATTTATTCAAGATTGTCTCCTTAGCCTTAATGGTATCAGAGATATCATCCAACTGAAAAACATAGCACATAAGCTAATTACAATTTATTCAAAGCACATAAGCTAATTACTCAGAAATGCAACAAGCATCGATATTGAAGAGAACAGAACATGAAAAGCAGTAACAGGCTTGTAATTTTCCTGTCAATCGCTGGATGGTAGAAAAAAGTTTGACATCTGCTCCTTTTCAGAAAAAGAGAGAGTTGGGTTGATTTTATTCTTGTCCTTTCAGTCTGCACCAAATAAAGCATCAAATATTCTAAGAATGAGGTTGCCAAACAGATAATGGCTCAACTCTTTAAAAAATGTTTATACACTACACATTTTATCCAAGCAAGGCTACAGTATTTCTGCTACCCGAACCAATTTCACTTGTAAACACACTTTGTTTAAAGAAGGTCTGCACCGAGGTGAAATTTTTCTTTGTGAGCTTAAATACTACGAAAACATTCTATATTTTACTACGTTTGTAATAATAATAAATGGAGTAAATAAATAAAATTCACCCACTTTTCTTGATATGCTCCAGAGAAACGTTTTTAGGGGCATTTCGAGCTAAGGAGTCTGCCCCTGGGATAAAAGTAAAATCTGCAAGGGACCACAAATGATAAGATGTCTAGAACGATAGATATTTTTATATTGATTAATATTGATCTTTTTGCAGAGTTTTGGGCAGAGGTAAAAGAAAGAAAAAGCCGTGGCACAACGAAAAGCATCAGGGATACAAGTGGCAAATTCATCCCCAAAACGGAAGTGGAAAATATTAATTCCATAAGAAAACTTTGGAATAATCTTGATTAAAGAGAAAAATGCTACTTTTGTAAAACATAGGTGTCAAAAGCGGTTGCTATGGAAATGTCAATGTTGGCGAACAAAGGTAGTTTCCATTGGAAAGTGAAGTGCTGCGGGTAAAGCGTATACAGAAGAGTGATTTAAGGTTATCTCGTTAATTGCATGTACTTTAGATAGTATATACAGAGTATGCCATTACAGTAAGGACAATGTTTTGTTGTTTTGACAAGGTTTATGCCCATTTGATTTGACAAGGGACTACATGAATTGGATCAAGCTTTCCTTGTCGTCGATAAGGCAGTTTTTGTTGAAGTCTCCAATCATTCTTACTTAGGGGATGACCATTTGACTTTATTATTATTATTATTTTTTTTTTTGGGGGGGGGGGGGTGATTTCAGGAAAAATATCCCTCAAACAGACTTGGAATTCAAAAAATCCTTGCACATAAATAATAGTCATATTTACACCAAAAATAAGAAACAAAATTTGAGCACAGCGGTACGCTTGGAACAAAAATTCTTGCCCAAACCAAACACCCCCCATCAAAAGTCAAATGGTCAGCCCCTTAAAAGCTCTCTTAATGGGTCTATATTTTGCCTTCAACTTGAGTTATGACAAGCGACAGGAATTAGTGTTTCAATTTGTTGAAGAATTTTTATTAGGACTTCGTCTCACAAAAAAGTCTGTAGAATATGGCACAATGTGCGTGTTGCTGGTACCAGGTACAGTGAAGAAATAATAATGTGTTTCTTGAGCACATTGCTTTCCAACAGAGTATGCTGCTGCAGTTAGGATGTTTTGTATGTTGTGTTGAAGGGGTTATGAACATGATTATAATAACAAAGTTTTAGTTTCTCGAGTTAAAGATTCATAATCTTAATCCACATTGCTGTGTTGTGATGACAAAAAGGGATAGCTGTTTTTTTTTTAACTTGAAATTTTCTTGGTATAATAAAATTAATATGATTGTTTAAAGAAGTATGCCTGATGTTGTTGAAGATTTCCTTGCCATACCTTTTAAACAGAAGGGGGTAAACTCTTGTCTGGGTATAGATGGTTGATAGCTGAGTGTACACCACATCTGATTACTGTTGTGCCTTTTTTCTTGTGTGGGCATGATGGGATTTATTCTAGCGCTGCTTGTTCTTAGTTTGCATTTCTATTTAGGCCTTCTTAGCAGATTATTATTTCACTATTTTCTTTTGTTTCGTAGAGTAATTTATAGATAGTTAAACTTAATTTCCGTCCAGTTTTCCTGATTTTAAGCATTCTTGTACTGACTGAATTCGCTTGTTTTAAGTACTGTTTCACTTGTTTTAAGTTTTCAAAGTATTGTTTTAAAGTGTAAAATAATTTATATATTATACTTCCCAGAGGACATTAAAACAAGTAAATTTTTACTTGATTTAATTATCCAACTTTTAGAGTGATTATTTAGCAAGAAATATAATAAACACGAAACAAAAACGTACTCTTGGTTACAAACCAGCAAACAACTAAATAACCCAACATTAAGCAAAAGCAATTACACTAACGACTAGCATATATGAATTATATAGACCGATCACATGAAAATTGATGATTTTTTTAAAAAAAATATCTTAGTATCATAAAAATGTAACTTACAAATTTAAAAACGTTTTTTTCCGAAAAATATGATTTTTTTTCAAGCGATTGAGATTAGCGATTACTCAATGTAAAGTCAATGTAATGTTTAAATGCGATGGACACATCATAGAACCACACTTATTTACACCACCTAGCTTCACTATTAACTAAAACTCTGATGTTAATTCTGCACCAAAAATTACCACCACCCTATACAGAAAACATGACACATGTCCACTTCAAACTCATACGTTAACCCTTCTTGAAACTTAATGATAGAGCCTTACTTCGTTTTGGTGAAGACATAAACCAAAGAAATGAAGACTTGCAACATAGGTGTGTGTTGGGCTGCTGAGAGAAGTTCGTTGTTTAGTGTAAGTTTAACGGCGATTTTATAGCTACCTTACATTACTTCATAAAATCACAAATGTCATGAAATATACTGTCAAAATCGTTTTTAAACATTTTCCTTTATTAATCCAAGCAAAAGAAATTGTCCGCCTTGATTTCTTCTGCATGATTTTTTTATTTCCAAAATGTTATCGTTTGATTTCTCAAATTAAATTTCGATTCCCAAGATTTACCTCTATTTCTTTTGCGCAATTTTTTTATTTCTTGAATAATTTTTTTGAATGCCATTATTATTGCTTTGATTTTGCAAATGGGGTTGTGATTTTCAAAATGAAAATTTGATTTCCAAAATGAAACTTTTGTTTCACAAATGACGTTTTGATTTCCAAAATAAGACTTTTGATTTCGCAAATGGGGCTTTGATTTCCAATTGGTTCGTTTCAGTCCACGTGATCACACATAAGTGGTCACTGTGAGTCGAGCAAATGGTCTGCGGGGCTTGCAGTTGAAGATGGCAGCACAAGACAAGGAGGGCGTCTGGAGGGGATAATGCTTAAATCACCCTCCACACAGGTTTGGGTCGTGTACGGTCTTTGTTTCCCAGGAGGGAACTTCCAGGTATAGGAGATGTGGGTGCGTGGCCCATTCGCATGTACGTATGCTCAATTTATTACGTTATGCATAGCTGTACTATAAAACTTGTACGTTACGTCGAAGATCAAGGTCCAATTTGGCGTATTTCCCAGACACCTGTTCAAAGAAAGTGCTGGCATGGCACAAATTTCCAATTTATTATCCAACTGCACTAAATAGATATGGTACAGAGAACGTAAGAAATGTGGAAGAACATGTTCCCGATATTCACCAAGAGTTAGTTATGAGTGCAGTTAGGGCCTGGATAAACTAGGAAACGTTGTGGAAACATTGTTAAATCGAGCTTTGCATTAAGACAAGGGCGATTTTAGAAAACACTTTCTTCTGGGCAAGATGTTGACGATAGGCCTCGTGTGTTTTGAGTACATGTGAAGTGGACTATAAGGACTACAAGTGTAGAAGTCGATGTAAGTGAGGCTAAGTAAGCGTTCAGACAGATATTTATGTATCATGCTGCATCATTAGCAATGTAAATCCCCATACTCAGGAAAACAGAATATATTTCGTGTCTTTTTTACTTTGCTAAAGCAAATCACGAAACATTATTTTATACACGAAAGGGCAGAACGAAAGGGAACTTGTTCTTTAAAGTGCTTTCAAGATTATAGCAGATGAAACTGTATTTTGGCAATTTTAGATATCTGGCGTAATTTACAGCACACTGCACGGCAAGCATTTTAAAAAATCCATTGGCAAATAATTGTCGCACTATAATGGCATTCCTAAAAGGGAAAGTTTGTCATGTAGATCAATAACTTCTATTATTTTTGCGAACATAGTCACCTCTTCAGTTAGCAACAAAACGTGACCTTCGGTAATCACTCTGATAACATCTACTGTTAATGACATTTGCATTGCATTCCGAAAATGGCATTCAAGGTTCAATTTTTTATCAGTTACTTATTTATGAGGCCCTGCCAGGGGTAAATTCTGACAGGCGACACGAGAGCCAAGAACTAGCAACGAACGACAGACTGCTCCAATGAATTACCAAAAGCGACCCCAATGCCAAAATAAAATGACGGCGAATTTCACAATTGCTAAGATTTTGAAAGCATTTGCGTGCAAATAATTACTCAATAATAAAATCACGTCTCATTTTACTGTCTTATTTTCTTTTATGTGAAATAATAAAATTAATAACCAACTAAAGGTCTGTGTTCTTAGGGATCTGTTTTTTTTGCGGCTGTAGATTGTCATTTGCGTAACTCCCTTTTATAGCTTTGCGTAACATGTTCACTTCCCCACGTGCTCAGTCTAGCTGTCGTCAGCAGACAGTCTTGTGTGTTCGAGTGATCATCAAAGACTTCACGATTCGGATTTGCTTTACTTGGGTTTTAGTTGGATGCTGTTGACAGTATGGGAAAGCACAAAAAGCGCGAGAAAAACAAGACAAGTCTGAAAGGAGAGAGAGACCAGGTGAGTCAGTATTCATTAATCGGCTGCCGGTGTTGTGTCATATGGAAGAGAAGTGACTCGTTTCATGTCTTTCATTGCTTCAATTCAACTCTCCTTTATTTTACAATCAATAAAGTATATAGGTCATATAGGAATACAATTGACGGTAGCGCGACGGCTGATAATTTCGGACTAACCGAGCATTTGTAAAAATCGTTTTAGCGTTTGTAAAGACAAGAGTGCTCACAAAATGCAAGAAACTAAACACTAAACATCATATCAACTTGTAAACAACCTTTGCAATTGCATGTTTAGTTTGAAGTTCGCTTACTTTCTTTTCCATCAAATACTGTTAGAGCTGACTTCGTAAGTCTTTTGGTGTTTTGTTCATCTTTATTATCCACAAGTCGCTCGAAATCTGCTTCTCTTGATGTGAACTCCACCATGACAAAATTGCTCAAAGTGCCGGTTAACTTGTTAGCCAACGTCACCTTGCACGTATAAAAACTATTGTCGGCAAAATGACATCACTTTTACATGCATAAAAACTGGTGTCTAGTTTTCACACAATACTCCTGTGAGCATTGGTTGAAAATAAATTGTCTTTTACTTTTCAGGAAAAGATCATAGCAGGAAACGAAAGAAGAGCTATCGCTCAGATGAATCTGAGTCGGAAAATGAACCGGCTTCAAAAATACGAAAGACTCAGATCACCATGGCTCAGTTCGTTAACACTACTGAAACCACTTACGTCAAAGAAGATGGCAGCATGAAATTTACATTGGATACCACAATCGAAGTGTACAAATACGGCCACACTAAGAAATCTGACTTTCGAAATACCCTCTTCGTCATGTCGGATAAACACAGAGATTTGCATGCCTTGACAAAAGATCTCCGAAAAGAATACGGATTGACAACTGACGCCAAAAGACACCAAATCGGCGATTTCAATATTGAAATTGGTGTCACCTCCGAGAAAACCTACATGGCTAACACACAGACGGAGTGGGAGAATTTAAGGCCTCGTTTTTACAGTGGTACAGGGCAATATTGTCTCCCAGGTGAGTATTAGTTCAAGCGGGGTATGT
>JAJGOT010000112.1:530000-655000 GCA_022457155.1 Cladopsammia gracilis
ATTACATCAATCCACAATTTCTTGAACATGTGAAACCTGTGATGCTTACCTTGGTTGTTGAACATTTGTTTAGCAAAATGCGAGCTAGGAATGACACCCCAACAATGTTAGAATTTGCCTATCTTTTTGCTCCAACCATAAAAGAAGTCCTTAAAGAGTTAACCGATTGTGGTTACCATTACTTCACTGGAACTGCATCACATTATGAGCGACCTGATCAGCGACCTGATCAGCTACCCCTGAAATTTGCAGAGTTGCCAAACATTCCCAAACCATCAGCAGTGCAAATGGCCAAGAACGACCAAGACATTCTTCGTCATTGGAGAGAGGCGTTTGGCAAGTCACTAAGGCAGTTAACAGTCCGAAACCAGAGCACAAAGGACAATGTCGGAACACTTCCTCTGTATGCATACACACCTGCACCTCCAGTGCCTGTTCCTGTAACATTCGAAGATGTTGCTGGAACTGCTGACCCTCAAGCATCTGCGACTGACACACCTGTCACACCTGCGCAAGAGCTCTTGTATCCTCCCGATTCTGTTGTTCTTTTGAAACCTGGCTACCCACCTGATCTTCACATCACAGCACCGTTTTCACTTGGCATAATAGCAGAAGATATTGTCAAAGATGATCACTGCTATTCAGTCAATGTTGCCCTTTTTCTTCCCTCTTTTGATGATTGTCTGACATTCTGGGGTCAAGCCGATGTCACTGTTCACCGCGACACAATAGCCATTGAGGTGGCAACCGCAAAAGTGATCAATTCTGATGTTGACAAGTTAATAACCCTTTCAGACGAAGACTTCTCAACACTCGCAAGGTACTTACAGAAAGGAGAAGGAGAAGGAGAGAGGTCGAAAGAAAAGGATTGGGTGGATGACTCGGAAAACGAAGACGGTCAAGAGGATGACTTTGTTTTTGTAGACTCCAGAGTCATGCTGATGTTATCAGGCAGAACCGTAAGAAGACCACTGCGACTGGATTTATGAGGCCAGTTGGTCAAGAATTATGGGGAAGCAGCAAGGGGAGGAGTCAATCTCTTACCTGACTTACCTACATGTCATGACATGGCTAGTTCCCAGTTCCCCAGCTGCATGTACTAAGTCAGTGCGCGGTTCCTAAGCGATTGCTTGTGTAGTCTCCATCTTGGATTACTGTACTAGTAAATATCTTGTTTAGTTATCCTTGTGGATCCTCCCTGATTTCTTAATAGTCGCCCAATACTTTTACATGGTGGCAGCAAAGAAACGGACACACGGCAATAGCCAACTGTTCGTAGCGTGAAACTACTTCGCTGAGTTCGATATCTCTATACCGGTCAACACTTGTACAAATATGGGTGAGCTATCCGGAATCAAACCGCCTCACATGGATTGGAACGACACTGATTTGCCAACCACTTTTAAAACTTTCAAACAACATTGTCAGCTGATATTTAACGGACCACTAAACAAGAAGAAGGAGGAAAAGGCGACCTATATCCTGCTTTGGGTCGGCGAGGAAGGCCTCAAAATCTTCAACTCTTTCGAGCTAAGTGATGAAGATAAAGCGAAAACCGACACGACTTTTGATAAGTTCACTACATACCTAGAGCCCAAGTTGAATTTTCGTATTGCTCGTTTCCAGTTGCAAGGTTTCAGACAAACCAATGATGAGTCGGTAGATGCTTTTATGGCAAGATGCAAACTTCAGGCTCAGAAGTGTCGCTTCAGCGAGATTGAATTAGAGGAACGTCTAATTGAACAACTCATTATCGGCACTCGTGAGGAAAAAGTGCAAGAAGTACTGTTAGGAAAAGACGATAAACTGAAGCTTGACAAGGCAATGGATATTGCGAGAACAAGGAAAGCCACCATAAATGACACGAAATCCCTAGCACTACAAGGTGCCTCTGCTGTTGAGACCAATATTGATGCTGTTAGACAGAGCTCCAACATGCAGTGTGGAAAATGTGGACTTCGCCATGGAAAGAAATGCCCAGCATATGGCACACGCTGCAGGAAATGCAGGTTATACAACCACTGGGAGCAAGTTTGCAGGAATAAACAAGTACAAGATAGACAGACCAGACCATCGTCTCGACCGCAAGTTGAAGGCCAAAGAGCCCAAGACAAGTCAAAGAAGAGCAAGATACACTCAGTAGAAGAAGTAAGCTGAGATTTTGAGGAGCTGTTATTCGAGACCATCAGGGTCGATAGTACTGACATTGGCGTAGAGAGAGATGAAGCCTTTGCAAAAATCAAGGTGAAACTGCCAGATATTGACAATCCTAATGTTATGCTGAAGGTGAAAGTTGACACGGGGGCACAAGGAAACATTTTGCCTTTGCGAATCTATGGAAATATGTTCCCAAATCACCTGGATGAGAATGGTTTCCCGACAGACACAAAACCAACCCAGACCAAACTTACTGCTTACAATGGCACTACCATAGCCCAACATGGCATATGTTCCATCAAATGTTCATACGATGATAACGAAACTGTGGCTGAGTTTTATGTCGCTGATGTCAACGGCCCTGCGATCTGCGGTCTCCCTACCTCATGCAAACTCGAGCTGGTGGGGTTGCACTGTGAGATCACTACAAACACCAACAAGGCATCCTGCCCAGCACCACCAGTAAATAACAAGGGCGTCCTTCAGATGTTGTATCCTGACAGCTTCAACAGCATCGGCAAATTTGAAGGGGAGTACCACATCGTCACTGACCCCAGTGTGTTACCAGTGATTCATGCACCACGGAAATGCCCTATTCACATTAAAGATGACATCAAGAAGGAACTTGATGAAATGGTTGTGTTGCAAATTCCCAGAAATCAAATGGGAGATGGAGAGTGAGCCTGGACCCTAAAGACCTTAACCAAGCCGTTAAAAGAAGCCATCACCATACTCCGACTCTTGAAGAGATCACCCACAAATTCAATGGCAGCACAGTATTCTCAAAATTAGATGCCCGTCATGGCTACTGGTCCGTAGTACCAGACGAAGAGTCATCTTATCTTACAACTTTCAACAGCCCATTTGGAAGATTCAGATTTACCCGTTTGCCTTTTGGACTGTGTGTTAGCCAAGATATCTTCCAACAGAAGATGGATTTTATTCTTGAGAAATGCCCTGGAACAGTCGGGATCGCTGACGATGTCGCAGTACATGGTCCAACTGAAGCAGAGCATGATGCGAATTTACACAATCTGATGATGGTTGCCCGGCAACATGGGCTGGTTTTCAACCTGGATAAATGCAAGATTAAAGAGTCCAGGATCACGTTCTTCGGAGTGGTGTATGATGCAGAAGGAGTTCACCCGGACCCAGAGAAAGTGGAAGCCATTAAGGCCATTCCAGAACCACAGGGTGCCCAGGAGCTCCAACCGTTTCTTGGCATAGCAACGTACATGGCCCCATTCATCCCAAATCTGTCTGCAATGTCAGAGCCTCTGAGGAAATTGCTCAAAAAAGATGCTGATTTTCAGTGGTCTTCGTCCCACAATGCAGCTTTTCAGGCTATCAAGCAGTCAATCTATCAGGAAGTGACACTCACCTACTTTGATAAACAAAAGGATACAATTATTCAAGTCGACACCTCCCTCAGGGGTCTCGGAAGTGCACTAATACAGGAAGGCACAGTTGTTGCATTTGCGTCAAGAGCACTTACAGACACTGAAAAACGATATGCGAATATAGAGCTTGAAATGCTGGCAGTCGTTGTGGCCTGTGAGAAGTTTCATTCTTACCTATTTGGCAAGCAGTTCACAGTAGAATCAGACCACAAGCCGCTCGAAATGATCCACCTAAAGAATTTAACAGCTGCACCCCCAAGGCTTCAGCGTATGTTACTCAGATTACAAGGGTACGATATGGTAATCAAATACAAGCCTGGTACTGAAATGGTGCTAGCAGATCCAATGTCAAGGCTCAACCCTTTACCCACTGTAGACACATTGGACCTACACAGAAGGGTATGCCTGGTACAGTTCTCTGACGCTAAGTTGGACACACTCAAACAAGACACATCAGCAGATCCTGTACTATCAGCCCTGAGAGAAATCATCCATGCTGGCTGGCCTGAGAAACGGAAACAAGTCCCAGTGCCCTTAAGAGAGTATTGGGCCTATCGTGATGAGCTGTCCATTGAAAATGGACTTATCCTCAAAGGCGAGAGAGTCATTATCCCAGAGTCACAAAGAAGCGATGTCATTGAAAGAATACATCAGGCTCATCAAGGGGTTGACAAATGCAGACTGTGTGCAAAATCTTGTGTTTTCTGGCCAAACATCAATAAAGACATTGAGTCCAGGGTACAGGGATGTGAAATATGCCAAGAAAGTCTAAAGTCGCAGGCACATGAAACACTGGAGCCACATGAAATTCCCACAAGGCCTTGGCAGGTCATAGGAACTGATTTGTTCTTTTGGAATGGGGACGAATATCTGCTCATATGCGACTACTACTCCAAGTACCCTATCATCAGGAAGGTACCCAGTGGGCAGTCCACGGGCAGAACTGTTGTCGGTCTTACCAAATCCGTCTTGTCAGAACAAGGAGTACCAGAAATTATTATCTCGGATAATGGACCGCATTATGACTGCCAAAGCTACAAAGAATTCTCTAAAGAATGGTACGGTGGCCCATTAGTGACAACGCTACAAACAAGAAAAAACACAAATTACAAAAAAATCCCACTGCAAACTAAATCAAACCCTCTCACAATAAAGTCTAAACACGATAAACGCACACACAGTAAAGTCGAACGCACGCACATTGCGAATAAAAAATCGAACGCGAACTACAAATATAAATGTCGAACGCACGCTACAAACAAACTGAAGGCCCACTGCAAACAAAATAAATCCCCGCACTGCAAAAAAAATACATCCCCGCACTGCAAAAAAATACATCTCCGCACTGCAAACAAAATACATCTCCGTACTGCAAACAAAAAAAAAACTCTGTGTGCGCATATTCACGAGTAGGCCTGAAACCTAGCTTGTCGACCTCGTTTGCGCGGGTTCGCGCGCTTTTTTAATGCTGATGTGATCTGTAAGATGGCGTCTCATTACTCACGAAATGAAATTCGGGAGGCTGTTCGAGAAGAAGTCGCGCGTATGTTTCGATCTCCTTCAAGAACGGAAGAAGAAAGTGAAAGAAGTAATCGTTCTTCGACTACTGGGCCAACTACTGTGTTTCCGTGTCCCTCTCCTCGCAACATGTCGTCCAGTGATCGCACACAGACGTTCGAAGAGTTCTACAGAAAACGAGAGGAAGATCGGCAAAATGGGTTTCAACCCAAGAAGAAATTGAAAAAAGGAAACTCGTCAAAAGAAGAAAAAAAGAAAAAGTCCACAAACGTTGAAATTAAAGTCGGCTTGGCAGTGCAAAGAGATGGTGTTATGAAGGCTCGTCGTGGGAAGACGCAGGTCGTCACTGTCAACTCTTCTGCGAACAAAGAAGACATTATCCAGAAGGCGGTGATCAAGCATGGGAGCTTTGACCAGATGTTCGACGATACGCTCGCATATGTCCTGTTGTATCCTGACTATCGGGACGTCATTAATGTCCCCGGAACTGAAAACCCATTCATATTGTCAGCTTACAAGGAAGCCCTTGGGAAGGAGTTCAAGCGGCAAACATTCTACCGGATATCTCGTGACGAGTTGTCTGACAGGTCAGATGAAAGTGATGATCGCGAATCGTTGGCAGCAGACTCGCATTTGTGTAATTATGGCTTCTCTGGAGTATGTCTTAAAGAAAAGAATTCCAAAAGTATTTATCTGAAAGATGACGAACTTAGTGATTGCCCTTGGGCTTCCACTAAGTCACTAACTTCAACTGGTAAGTTGTTCTTTGTTAAGCTTTATATTACTGTCGCTGTTCTTTGTTATGCCGGTTCGCGGACAATAAGCTTATGGCTTTTGTTGGGAACAAATTTCAGCCCAATTTTTAATGTGGCCCTCACATAACGGATCAAACTTAATCGCACCAGAAAATGTGCGTCCGAGTCCTGACATGCAGGCCAGCTAGAGGAGTCTGGCTGTGCCTTTTTTTTTCAGTTCTTAATTTTAGCTGAGACTTCTCATCTCCTAATGGCACTTGAGCCGTTTATCCTGATCAACTCGACATTTCAAATGATCTGGTTAACGACTAGTCCTCCTTTTTTTTTATCCAAATCCAATATAATTATTTTGGAAAATAGATTTAAAACAAACGATTCTTTTCTTTGATGTTTTTATTTTTATTGTAGCAGCTAGTGATGTTCGTGTTTTAAAGGAAACCTTCCCGATGAACTCTGAAGAAGAAATTGTCCAGGCCTTGAAAGATACGGAAACAAGAAATGAAGCTGCAGAAAAACTTATTGTGTCAGCTGGGGTGAGCAGTGAACCACCACCCAATGACCTCATTTGTAGGTATGTAAATCAATAACAACCGAAGCTCTATGAGCTGAGCCACTCCGAGCGTCCACTCTCGAGTGGCTTCTCTCATAGAATTTTCATGACTAGATTGACTATAAATAATAATGGGGTTGCATTTTCAACAGAGTTACTAGAGTGGGGTTGCACATTTTCTGGATTTTGGGGGTAAGAAGATTCTGCAATTGTTTTTTTAGGAGGGTAGTTTTATTTCGGTAGGGATTTGGGGTATTAAAAAATGGAAAGATTTGCAATAAAAACAATACCGTACAACTGCTTAAGTTGAGAAAAAGGTTCAGAAAGTAGATGCTGAAACACAAAGTGACTAAGTTGGGATCGCAAACTTTACTTTTTCAAAAGTGACTAAGATGGGGTCTATAATTGGCCACAGAATAGACTATAACGGGGTAGGTGCTTTGAGAGGCCAGCGGCACACACCCAGCAAAAGTTGATTCAAGTACAACAACTCAACATACTTACGGCCACCTTTGGACTCTCAGTCAAACTAAATGTCAGGTGGGTGAGTGTCCAATAAGATTTTTTCAATATACATGTATCTTTTAAAAATATTGTCATCCACAGAATACCCATGCTGTTTATGATTATTACCAATAAAACACTGTGATAATTTTTTTTTCCATATCAAATGTTAGTTGTTAGTGTTACTTTGGGAGATGGGCTGGGTGGGATGAATTAAAAGTCATTTTTTAACAGATATCCTACATTAAAGCATTAAATGATTACTTTGATTTATTTTTTCCAAAGCCTTGATGATATCTTAAGCAGACTGTACAAACATGTGGATCAAGAAAATCGGATTGATATTAAAGTTAACAGAGAGGATCTCTGGGATGGCATCAGGCAATTAAGACGGAAAAAAAAGTAGACGGCATCTTAAGAGTGCATTTCTTTGGGGAGTCTGGGATAGACACTGGAGGGCCACGCAAGGAGTTTTTATCTGGTAATTCATCAGTGGTATATACATGTAATTCAGTTGTTAGTATAGACTGGGGTGAATTAAAGGATTGGTGCGCTTACAGGGATGTAAGTGATGATTATGGCCAAAAAATACCCTGTTAGCAGAGTTTCTTTTGATCTACATTTAAGATCAAAGGGGGCTCTGCTAATAGGGTAGGCAATATCTACAAACAGTAAAGATAATATTTACCAACTAAAGGTAAAGAGAGGTGTATGTTTACTTTTCTGTTTCACGGCTCAGAAAATATCCACCACTTTTCACTTTTTTTACCACCGGTATACACACTGTACCACAGAAGTGACTAGCCAACCCCAAATACATTATTTGAGTTCTTTTATTTTCTGGAAATTGTGCAAATCTGCATAATCTGTCATTTTGTTTTGCTTGGTTGCAACTTCCCAACAATGTCTTTTTTTCTGTAGAAATTATGGCAGCTGCTCAAACAAAGTTGTTTGCGGGTTCAGATGTGTGTGGTCTTTCACCTGGACACCATGTAGAGGCCGTAGAAGATGGATCTTTCAAGGCCATCGGGCAGTTGATGGTTCTGTCAGTACTTCAAGAAGGTCCACCACCTACCTTTTTAGCTGAATGGGTGTACCAGTATCTATGTGTCCCAGATATCACTGAAATTCAACTAGTGGCTGATGACATCACAAACCCCGATATTAAAGCTTTGGTGAAAAGGGTAATATATAACTATCTATTATTATAAAATACTTGTACAATATTTTATTGCTTAACATAGAAATGGATAACATTTAAGACACCCCAGAGAAACATTTTCCTTTTTCTCTTGAAAATGAACAATTTTCTAACCTGCAAGGAATTCTTTCAATTACATGTACCTTTAAAATTAACATGATTCAGTCATTATATCGACCAGCGAGAGCTCTTTGAGGCCTAAAATCTAAGATTTGTGCAATACTGGTAATGTTCAGAAAAGTCACTTAGGACATCCTCACCCAGAGCCCTTCAATCAACTATACCCAATGTTAATGTACTGTAATAATTTCAGACACACAGAATAGATGTAATAACATAGGAAGTTAATAAGAGTTTTTAATATTCATGCGAATACACCAATGATACTGGCAAAATAATATATCAGCATTTTATATGAATTTTATTGCACTTTCCTATGTTTGCTGTTTGTATGTACAAGGCATTGAACAAAATGGCTGCACCCTTTTCACATTGTAATTATGTGCATATGATTAGTATTTATAGTTAATTTTAAACCCCAAGATATAAAGCTCATCTTCTGACTCTGTATGTACAGTGATCTGTTTCTAGATTAATGGAGTTAACTCTACTGAAGAGCTGGATGTCATCTTCAAAGAAGATGCTAACATGGATATCTTGATGGAAACAGGATTTACATCCCAAATTTCCTTGCCCAAAAAAGACACCATTATAAGGTCTCAGTGTAGCATTTGCATGAATTAGGTACACTTTAAGGGGTTTAAAATGGATATAAAGGGGGAGGGGGGCAAAATCACTATGGCTACCATATTGGTAAAGGGTCTATTTTATAATTCTATGTATTGTACAACTCAGGGAGTCATTGTGTTTGCACTTTCAAAGTAACCCCATGCTTATTATGATAGCTTGGCAAATCACTTGCCCATTTCTCCTTGAATTGTACTCCACTTATTTCTTATTACTATAACTTGTTATTTAATCAGTTTCTATAAAGTAAATCTTGTTCTTACATGTATCAGGGTTGTAACGCTTCACCACACAGTAATGAGGGTAATGAACTGGGCACTGGGCGCCATGGAGTAAGGACGTGTCCGTGTTGAGCTCCGTGTAGGGAGACATCTTTTCAATGCTTTATCTTGTTTTGTTTTAAGCTTTGATGTCAGGAACAAAACTTAGGTCCGGAAAAAGTCTACCAAGTTTTACAAGTTTGAGAAAACAAGAAAATAAGCAACCGAAGGGTCACAAGAAGACGGACGCCGAGTGCGAGGTTTCCACCATGAACGCCGAAGTAATGCAGGAACTAAAATCGATGAGAAGCGAATTGCAGGGTTCAATGACAAAACTATCCGACGACCTAACAAGCTTTCAACCCAACACAAATGATCGGCTCGCAAAAATTGAAAGCGCCATATCTAAAATAGGAGATAGACGAGATAAATACCAAAGTTTCACAAATTACAAAAGATGTCGCAGGTGTGAAAGAATCGTTTAATTTTATGGACACAACGGTTGGCGGTATCGAAGGCAAGACCCGAGACCTCCAGAAAAGCAACCAAGAACTTCTTAAAAGAGTAGATCAACTAGAGCGGTATTCTCGGGATTTTAATATAAGGATTCTCGGAGTGGAGGAAGAAGAAGGCGAAGATTGTATTTCAATTTTACAAGAATACCTTACACTCCTTGGCTTTCAAGATACTAGCGCTGAAGTCGAAAATGCCCATCGTACAGGAAAAAGAAACGAGGAAGGAAAACCACGGCACATTATTGCTAAACTATATATATTGCTAAACTATATAGCAGACCGTTTAAAAGGAAAGTGCTGCAAGTCGCAAAGACTCCCGACAAGAAAGCCTTGTTGAATGGTATTAGAGTTGTCGAAGACTTCACGCCGAACGATTTTGAGGCACGAAAGAAAGCACTTCCAATCATGAAGACAGCCTTCAAAGAAGGAAAGAAAGTTAGATTCTCTAAAGGAAAACTTTTTATTGAGGGTAAGGTTGTTACTCTTGATTAGAACTCAGAAGCAATTTATTTGACATTTAATTTATTATTATCGCTCTCCTTGTACGGATTTCAGCCTTGATTATTCACAACAACACTATTGTTGGAAACGCTCCTCAAGCGTGTCCAGCGTGTCCAAAATGCTTGTGCAATGCCACACAAGCGCGACCCTTATTTTATTTAAAAACCTGTTGATTTTCAACTTTTGGTTTTTCGCTTTAGTTTTAAATGTAATTTTGTATGCACCATATTTACCTTTATTTACCTCGATTAACGACAGATTTTTTGAAAGGAAAAAATTAATTGTTTACACAAATATATCGAAAGTGTTGAAACATGCAAATTATATAGAAATAGCGCGAAATTTCTTTTTGTTGTATCAAAGTCCATCACCTCCCTCAAACCTGTTTTTATATTCTTTTTTATTATTTTCTTTAATGGTATCAGGGAAACTTATTTCTCTTAATGTAAGAGGCATCAGCAACTACCGAAAAAGACGTACAATCTTTACCTGGTGGAGAAAATAAAATGTAGATGTTATTTTTTTGCAAGAAACACATTCTACTGAAAGAAACGAAATCACATGGAAAAGAGATATAGATTACTTCATGGGTAGTGCGCGCGTACGGCATTTACGCACGAGTTGGTGATGTATCAGAAATCGAACGAGCGAGGCTTTGCGAGCGAGTGAGATTTCTGATACAAACCAACGAGTGCGTAAATGCCGTACAAAGCACTGCCCATGCTGTAATTTGTTTATTTTATACATACTGAGATTTTATGCGAAGGTATGTTTTATTTAAAAATAAAAACATGTACAGAATCGATCGGAAAGCGACCGTAAAAAGTCTCAAACAATCAAGTAGTGAGACTGTAATAATTAAAAATTGTACAGAATCGATCGGAAATCGACCGTCAGTCTCTGAAACAATCAAGTAGTGAGAATACAATAATAATGAAAAATTGTTTTAACAATTTAAAAGTCGACCGAAAATCGTTTATAAACACTTCTTTGTCAGCAAACAAGCTTAACATATAACAGATTAAGTTCATTTTTCTCTATGTCACTGGAGGACTGTCATCATCATCCGACGAATCAAAAACCCGTTTAATGCGTTTGTAGCTGCTTCGAACTGTTGAGACTCCAGTCGGTGACTTGTTCATGGTATTAATTGTAATATTGAAATGTCCTCCATGGAAAACTGCACCACTGAATGGTCCTGCAGCAGGCAACATGGCACTTTTCGTGAAAGACGTTTCAGCTTGAGTTTCAGTCGCCACTGTCGTCTGTGGAGCCGCGGCTTCAGTTGAATTTGAACTCAGTATCAACGACATTTTTTTCTGTTGTTGCTGTGAAACGTGACTGTAATTATTGATGCTTTGAACATTTCTGTGGCCTGATATTTGCATAATATGGGTTGGAGGTACATCGTTATCATTTAATTTTTGGAACATCCTTTTGCGAGCGCTGTGGTTTGTAAGCCGTTGGCTTTCAAGGCCGGCTTTTTCGGCCATTGTTTTCATCAAACTGTTCAGTTTATTGACACCCATAGCGTTTGACTTGAACCAGGATTTATTCGAAGAAGAAGGACTTTTAGTATGATTTATACCCAGGTAAAATGGCGAATCTGGGTGTTGCGTTGAGCTTGGTCTCTTCTCGGAGTAAAGTTTGTAAACAACAACTGGGTTTCTTTCAGGCGGACCGTTTGGAGCAGCGAAAGCCTTGGGTTTAACTGCTCTGATATTTCTAGGTTCAGCTCCTGTTCTTGTTTTAGTTTGACGTTCAGAATATTCCAAATATTCAATTCCGTCAGCTTCTTGAAGAAGCTTTACGTCTCCCCACGCCATTTTCCGGTGTTCTTCGCATCCCCTCAGGCCAAAATGCACTGAGTTGAAAAGCCAAAGTGTGTTCAGCAAAGCTTCGGCGGTGGAAATTCCCAGTAAACTTCGTTCATAAAGAATGTTTACCTCCTCGTCGCTTAAAGCTTCGGCTGCATTTGTTTGTTACCTTTGCCTTCTTTTTTCAGTTGTTTGCTTCGAGCTTCCAGACATTTTCTTGCTTGTTCAAACTCTTTGTCTTCAATAATGCTCACAGGGTATTTACTTTCTTTCAAATGCCGATTGAAACTCGAAATCAATCCTCGAAGGCTTGAAGGCTCGTAGTCTTCGCCGTCTTTTCTTTTAACACTTAAAATAAATTCGCACACGTACTTGTTGAGTTCTTCTGGTTGAATTTCTTCAATTTTTCTTGTTTCGCTCTTCTCTTTTAAAAATACGGTTAGTAGATTAACATCTCTACGCGTTTTCGCTCGAGTGTTTTTGTTTTCCTGCTCTTGAATGTATTCTTCAATTGGTTTGTCCAAGGACATAAATCTGGAACTTTCAGTCATCTCTTGAGTTTTGAATGAAGAATTAAAAGTTTTAGTTTTTTTAACCAAGCAAATATTTTTGTGAATGAAAAGGCTGGCGCCAGCAACAGTGCAAGCGCCTTTGAAAATACTGATATGTTTTGACAGGTGCTTTGTGATTGGACGAAACGCTTTTCTCACGTGTGAGAAAGTCGTTTCGTCATTCTGATTGGCTGCGAAAATTCCTGAACGGGCTTTTCACGCGCGAAATTCTATCAGTAAATCTCAGTATGTATAAAATAAAATGGGGTTCTTCATTATATTGCTCTCATGGGACAAATAATTCACGTGGTGTCGCAATCTTGATAAGGAACAAATTTGATTGCATAGTTCAAGAAAAAATAGCAGATAATTACGGTCGATTTCTCATACTCAAAGTTTTAATTCATGGTGAGCAAGCCCTTCTGGTAAACGTTTATGGCCCAAATCGGGATAGCCAATTGGTCATTTTTTATCAAAAACTTTTACAAACCATTTTAGAAAAAGGTTTTGATACAATTGAAAATATTATAATGGGGGGTGACTTTAATTGCCCATTGAACCCAATTGTTGACAAAAAAGGTGGGATTCTCAGACCAAGACAATCGGTAATCAACTCAATAGAACTGTTACAATCAGAACTAGATTTACATGCTATTTGGCGTATCAAGAATCCAACCATGCGTAGTTATACCTGGAGTGAAACAGAACCTTTGATCTTCCCTAGGCTAGATTATTGGCTTATTTCAAATTTCCTATCAGATAATGTTATAAATGTTGATATTATATCATTCATTAAAACGGACCATTCTGCAATAGTAATTGAATTCCAAGATGAGGATAACGCTGCCAAGGGTCCGGGAATTTGGAAGTTAAATTGCTCTTTGTTAAGTGACAATACTTATATTGACAAAATAAATAGCTTGATACCTAGATGGCTTCAGGAAGGAGAACAGGACCTCAGTGACTTCCGTTCGGTTTGGGACTGGATAAAATATAACATTAACAAATTTTCAAGAAAATACTCGATGGAGAAATGCAGACAAAGAAAGTTAGATGAGCAACGACTTCATAGAGAATTTCAAGAAGCCAATCAAAGCTTTCAAAATGACTCCTCACAAGAAAATTTAGCAAAGTTAAATGTTTTGAAAGAACAAATGGAAAAATTGTATGAAAAAAAAGTTGAAGGTATAATTGTCAGATCTCGTGCTAGGTGGCATGAGTATGGGGAAAAAAAACTCGAAATATTTTTATAATCTAGAAAAGCGAAATCATATTAAGAAGCACATTCGAAAACTTTGTTTGAGTGGTGTCATCACAACTGATCCTTTCGAAACCTTGAATGCTGAAAAAAGGTATTATGAGAACCTCTATAAAAGTAGACTAGACATTTTGGAGCAGAATACCTGTTCTTTTAACTACGACGATTTATCAATTCCGACACTTTCAGCTGATAAAAGAGAGCTTGGAGAAGGACTTATTAGCCTAGAAGAGTGCACTGAAGTTTTGAAATCTTTTGCATTGAACAAGGTACCTGGAAATGACGGATTACCAGTAGAATTTTATAAGACTTTTTGGGGCACAGTAGGCGAATTATTAGTGAAATGTTATAATGAGTCATTTGAAAAAGGGCAAATGAGCTCCTCACAGAGACAAGCGGTAATTACACTAATTGAAAAAAAAGAACAAGATCGATGCGATCTCAAGAACTGGAGACCAATCTCTCTTTTAAATGTGGATGCAAAGATAGCATCCAAAGTTATCGCTGAAAGAATAAAAAAACAACTACCGGAAATTATACATAACATTCAATCTGGTTATATTGTAGGAAGAAACATTGGTGAAAATATTCGCTCGATTCTAGACGTAATGGATTACACCGAAACTAATAACCTACCAGGTCTATTCATATTTATTGACTTTGAAAAAGCCTTTGATAGCTTAGAGTGGACCTTTCTCCAAAAATGTTTGGAGTTATTCAATTTTGGGCCTAACTTCATGAGATGGATCAATGTTTTTTATAGAAATATTCAAAGTTGTACTATCAATAATGGTTTATGTTCACACTTTTTTAGCATTGAAAGGGGAGTTTGACAGGGTGATCCACTTTCCCCATACCTTTTCTTAATTGCAGTAGAAATTTTGGCCATTGCTATAAGAACTCAAGAAAACATAAAGGGAATAGAAATTGATGGCATGGAAACCAAATTGCTTCAATTTGCTGATGATACAACTGTAATCCTGTCCGATCTAAATTCTGCAAAAGCCCTATTTAAAATACTCGACGACTTTGAGAAGATCTCGGGCTTGAAACTGAATGTTGCAAAGACTGAGGCAATGTGGATAGGATCCAACAAAAACTGTGAAGACACACCGTTTGGCTTAAAGTGGCAAAAGTGTGTAAAATTTTTAGGAGTCTACATAACTTATGATATCCAGCTTCTTGTGGAAAAAAACTTTAAGCAGAGACTGAAAAAAGTTAAAAACATAATAAATTTATGGAAAACAAGAGGGTTATCTATCCATGGCAAAGTGAACGTTATAAAGTCTTTATTGCTTCCGAAAATGATTTATCCCAGCTCTGTCTTATGCACACCTGCTCATATTATAAAAGAATTTCAAACATTAATATTTAATTTTTTATGGAATGGGAAAAATAAAGTGACTCGCCGCGCAACGTATGCACCCTATGAATTTGGTGGCTTGAAAATGATTGATTATGAAAGTATGGTAAAAGCTTTACGTTTGAGTTGGCTAAAAAGAGTTTTTGACGTGAACTATAGCGGTTTCTGGAAGTCTTATTTAAACGACCTTTTGAAAAATTATGGAGGACTTTTTCTATTGGATTGTAATTATAGCACAGACCAATTAAACATTCAATCACCCTTTTATTATGAACTTTTGTTATGGTGGCAAAAATTAAGAGAAACGTTTGATCCTGATAATAAATACAAATATATTATTTGGAATAACAAAGAAATTTTGGTTGATAACAAAACCGTGTTTTACATAAATTATTTTGCCAAGGGAATTAAATACACTGATGACCTGTTATTTGACAAGAATAATGTTAAGTCTTTTGACACGGTGAATCAAAAAGGACCAATTAACTCGAACTTTTTGACTTGGACTGGTCTGAGGAAATCAGTTCCTGATCATTTACGCATAAGGCTGCCTTCTTTTAAAATGGTCTTTGATTTAGAAAACTATAAATGTCGGAACTACTACAGCACTTTATTACAACTTACTTATGAACACCCTAAAAAATGGGTTATGCTACGATTACCTGCAAAAGTCGTTGAGACACTTTCATTCACAAGTGCTTTTTTGGAAGAAGTGTACCATTGCTACCTTTCCTAACCCCTCCCCCCTTATCAATGTTGTTTCGTGACCGGCGCCATGTCCAAAACTTTGGCTAACAACATTGAACGGGGGAGGGGGGGTTGTGAGGAAAATATATCGTTCTTTTGTTTTTCGAGACATCATTTTTTCATAAAAGTGAGGGTTTTTTGGTGAGTGTCTCAACAATTTTGCAGCTAATTGTCTGAGGTGTTCACCGCTTTATAACTTACAACGGACAAGGCTATTCGTGTTGAAACTTGTTTCAGTTTTGCATGACGACAGGGTGTTTGAAAAAATCCAGCTGTTATAGTCACCACGTTACGAATTCGAAAATGGCAAGAGAATAACTAACTTTTTTGGTGTTTGCAATTCACGCAAATAGCACTAATTAATACGTTCCAAATGGTATATGCCTCAATATGCGCTTGACGTTTTGTGTTGCATTCAAATTCACGGGTTTTAGATGTTTTTGTAGCCTTATCGGAACATAGGTGAAATATTTGGAGGGTAAATTCGTGTCCAAGGTGTTGCAAGTGAGCGAAATGGACTCGGAAAGTACGAAAACAGTGCTCAATTATGCGATACGTGACATAGTGATCGGATACTGAAAAATTGCCAATTTGCATATCACCATGCCAAACATAGGAATGCACACCTCTATAAATTTACTACTGCCGATTAGTAGTGATATTTAACACTAGTTACAAAAATGAAACCCTTTCGGGAATTGCTCTTGGGGTGGCCAAATATTTATATGGTGCACTGCAGCCTATAAGGTGAACTTGCATTAATTTGAATGCAAAGTGCGGGGTATAATAATTTTTGTTGTGCATTTCCGTCGTTAAAGCACTTCGATGGAGCTACTGAAAGCGTACAACACAGATAGCACACCTGAGAGCGACACTGATGAACACGCAGAAAAAGGCTACAATGCAATATCTCCTTCCCTGAGCTTAGGCGAGCGTGCAGTAAGACAAGTGTACCTGGTTACATACAGCCAAGTGAACTTGAAACAGTTTCCTACGCGACGCTCATTTGCTGAAGCAGTAGTTTGCTCGTTTACTGGTACAAATGTCAACGTGTTACAGTGGGTTTGCAGCAGAGAACCCCATAAAAACGGCGGATGGCATTATCATATGGCTCTAAAGCTTGATCGCTGTAAGCGGTGGTTAGCCGCCAAGCAGTATCTGAAAGCTGAGCATGGCATCTCGGTCCATTTTTCAAATGCTCACCATAATTACTACAGCGCTTGGAAATATGTCACAAAAGAGGACGAACACGTGTTAGAAAGTGAAAATCATCCCGATTTGTGGAACACAAAACCTCCGAAAACAACCAACGCTTCCACTTGTAAAAAAGTATCTGGGCAAGAACAACTTGGAAGTAAGGAGGAAACATCAGTTTCTGAGCCTGAGGTCGATACATCCAAGGACGATAATCAACCAGTGAAGAAACGAAAGAAGAAACGTTTGTCAGCGTTTGAACTGTCCGAGATCGTAGTGGAGAAAGGAATTCAAACAAGAACGGAATTGCTAGCATATGCTAATAAGCAGAAACAGGAGGGCAAGTCAGATATCGCTGAATTCATTGTAAATCGAGGTCCCCGCGTTGTTGCAGAAGCTTTAAGTACTGCCTGGGAAACGCAAAACACGGAAAAACAATTGGAGAGATCCAAAAAGTCCCGACTGCAAATTCTACAAGAGGCCAAACAGGGAGAATGTGTGACAGGGTGTAATGGGCAATGGCTTTCTTGTGCTCTAGAGTACTACAAAGCAATGGTATCGAAAAACAAATGTTCACAGCTTCCATTAAAGAACTGTTGGAGAAAGGTCGTGGGAAATTTCGGAACATCATGATCTGTGGACCAGCTAACTGCGCTAAAACATTTATACTTTCTCCACTCACTTCCATTTACGACACATTTTCTAACCCGGCAAGCAGCACATTTGCATGGGTTGGCGCAGAACATTCCGAATGCATTTTCCTGAACGATTTCCGTTGGTCCTCGCAGGTGATTCAATGGCACGATTTCCTTCTGATGTTAGAAGGCCAAATTGTACACCTTCCAGCCCCAAAGACACATTATGCAAAGGATATTGTCTTCGATAAAGACACTCCTATATTTTCTACTGGAAAACAACCGTTTGTTTTCATTAAGAATGGAATTCTTGACGAAAAGGAATCCGAAATGATGTCCATAAGGTGGAAAATATTTCATTTCAACCGCCAAATTTCAGAAGAAAACCAGAGGCCGATTGCACAGTGCGCTAAGTGTTTTGCCGTTTTCATATTAGGAGATAATAGCGGAGCACTTGCCAGGCCGAAGGCCTGGCTGCGCAGCTCCATACTCATAGAACCATGCCCGTCATTTTTCATGGTCATGGCTAGCGGAATGTTTCGCGGGCGCGCGTGTGCCCGACCTCCGCCGCCGCCGTCGCGCAGGACTAGCTTGCCTTCGCGCAGGACTAGCTCGCGGGCGCGTATGACGTCGCAAAACATGCGCGTACGACGTCATGTTGAAACCAAAGCGAGGCTTTGTTTTTCGCGCGGTTACACGGCCGAATGTCACGTCAGCTAGAAAAACACTTTGATGTTTTGCTGTGAATTTACTAAGCGGAGAAAACCGTTGAAATTAAAGGCGTTATTTCCCTTAATATTTCGCGGTTTGCTACTCAAGACAAGGATACTAATTAAGGGATACTCAGAAGCCGCTTTAGTGGAAAAAGACGAGCTTTCAGGGATGAAATCTTGCTTCGAGGAACTTCATGTATTACGTTTTTATCAATGCGGGAGATATTTGTTTTCTACGGATTTCAGAACCAAGCAAGCGAGGGACTTAAAGGTAAAACAGATTAAGTTTTCGATGAGAATTTATGTTGATATCAATCTGTGAGTGACTTTTTATTGGTGTTATTGTTAGTTTTGGAGAATTGATTTTAAAACGTGCTTAAATTCAGTTGTATCGATCTCTTGAATTTCATCGAAGAAAGCTTGAACTCGATGAGCTATAATTAAGCTTAAATGGTACGCGTTTTGCTTTTAAACGTAAACTAATGGAGATTTGAATAAATTTTTTCGAAATAAGATTGTGTTGTCCATTTTTATGTGTTTGTTCATTCATTAGATAGTTTGAAAAGCGATTTTATGTAAACAAAACAAGACTTTGATTTTATAGTACAGTTCTATCTTCACTCGTATCGCCTTATGCAAATATGTTTGTGTATTTTTGCAATTTTTGATTTTCAAATCAGTTTCTCGGGCAATTTTTGACAAACAAAAACTGTATTTTATTCGGAAACTAGTGGTACTAGTTATTCTAGACAGAGAAAAGTTGTTTTTGTGAACTTTTGTACGGTCTATAAAAATGTACTGTGCAGACAGTCGCGTAATACTGTTTTTGAGAATTGCTAAAATTGAAAATAGCCCGTTCGTCAATCTTAATTCTTGTGCTTCCAACCTTTCACCTTAGTTAAGTTTCACCTTGGTTAAGTTTCACCTTAATTAAGCTTGTTCAAAGTGCGACGCTGTTAGGCTTGGGCTATCTATATATATTTAGTATTGTACTCGACTTTAGCTTCACACTAAGCTATATGGCAATATATGATGATCATGACAATTTACCACGGACTACCACGGTCTACCAACAGAAATATAGAGAGTATATAACATAACCTTTATACTTTCGATGGTAGACCGTCTCACCCGGGTATACCGTCAGCAAATTACAACAACACAATATATCACAATTTCATTGAGATAGTTTATTAGTTACACTTGTTGTTTATGGCTGGTTGCGTTTGAGTTGGTCACAATAAGAAAATTGAACCAACAAAAACATAGATTAGTATTTCGCGCGGGCACAAAGAACTATCACGCCAAGGTGATTATCATGGTAAGTTAAAATCAATTGTAACGCTACAAAGAGTGCATTAATTAAACCGCGATTCATATTGTACTTTTCAAAGTTTAAAAGAACAACATATTTTCGAACGTCTTGTAAAAATATCATGCCAAGTTAATATTTCGTTCTATTGCCTCTGCTGCGCACAATATGCTCCATGCGCTTGTCCATTGACCTGATTATGTTATCAATGAAGTCAATTTTCATGCCATATAGAGTGGATTTCACTCGCTTTGCAAATTCGTCCAAACTTTCAAACGTAATGTTATTTTGTAATGCTTGCCTTCTAAGCTCACGTTTGACTAAATGAAAGACATTTTCAATCGGCTGGACATCAGGGCTTCTTGATGGTATG
The DNA here is from genome assembly GCA_022457155.1 of Cladopsammia gracilis. NCBI lineage: Eukaryota > Metazoa > Cnidaria > Anthozoa > Scleractinia > Dendrophylliidae > Cladopsammia > Cladopsammia gracilis. Next base: position 550,072 of record JAJGOT010000112.1, read on the forward strand.
GCAAATAATCGAGCGCCTATCGCAGATAATGCTTTTCGCGCCTTTGCACAGTTTAGAACAGGACAGTTGTCTTGAACAAACAGTTTCGAGTGCTGTTTGCCGCTCTTTCTAAACATGTATCGGAAATGTTTTTTGAATAAACTGGACATAACAATCACCATCCAACTTGTCGTACTGTTCGCAGAATATAACTCCTTTTCCGAAGGAAATTGCCACTAGCATTTTTACCACTCTCCCGCCAGACCCAACATGCGACCCTTTAGCAGTACATCCGGGAGCTAATCCTTCCCCTATCTTGCGCCAAATTTTCCCCTCGGGTGCACGTGCTTGATCTTGGGGATTGTATTTGTGCCAGAAGCTAACACCGTCCAAATAGAAGCAAATGTCCTGCTTCCAGAACTCGCTATCGTAATCTCTACGCACGGAACGTGCAAACTTTAAGTGCGCAGAACGATCTCGTTTTAGTAAAATACCTTTTCTTTGCGCCTCTCTGTACTTATAACCCATCCAGTTGAGAGCCCGTCTAACTGTGCTTGAGGACACATCCTGTACTCCAGACTCCATCATTATTCTAGACGAAGAGAATTTACCTTCTGTGTCCCGAAGTTTTGTGATAGCCCTTTGTAGAAGCCGTTCTTCCCGTAGTGTGATTTTTCGAGGTCTCCCAGGCCGTTTTGTTTTTTTTTTTTCTCAGCATTCAAGCATCTGTAAACCGTCGCGCGAGACACGGAGCATTTTTGTGTGATTTCTTTCACTGTAAGAGAACTGTTTCTTTTAAAAATTTGATATATGCCCTCGTAGTGGCATTTTTTTGCTGGTAAAAACCATAACTTTGAAATCACCGTTGATTTCAACTTCTATTGTTGCGTCACCGACGAACTGCGATTTTCGAACATTTTTGCGTTCTCATTTTTAATGACATTCGAATACATTTTCACCCTGTCAAGCGATAATTATAATAAAACGGCCTTTTCTCGATCTATTGATGCTATTCGCATGCCTGTAGGCCTGGAGAGCTTGCCGCAATCGTTAACAGAAGTTAGTATATATTCAGACAATTACCTGCAAAAGTCGTTGAGACACTTTCATTCACAAGTGCTTTTTTGGAAGAAGTGTACCATTGCTACCTTTCCTAACCCCTCCCCCCTTATCAATGTTGTTTCGTGACTGGCGCCATGTCCAAAACTTTGGCTAACAACATTGAACGGGGGAGGGGGGTTGTGAGGAAAATATATCGTTCTTTTGTTTTTCGAGACATCATTTTTTCATAAAAGTGAGGGTTTTTTGGTGAGTGTCTCAACAATTTTGCAGCTAATTGTAGCTAACGAATTTAATTTAACAGACGAACAACTTTCTGAAGCATACCTGTTACCTTTGAGAGTTGCTTCTGAGCCTTATGTGCGTTCCTTTCAGTACAAGGTGTTAAACTACATTTTATACACTAATAAACTTCTTTGTAATATAGGGTACATTACAGACTTGAATTGTACCTTTTGTAAAGGAACCCCTGAAACTACTCACCATATCTTGTTTGAGTGCTCTTTTTCAAAATCCTTTTGGAATGATGTAATCTTTTTTATTTTAAGTAAATTCAGTAGTTGCAGATGTCTCTTACTTCGAGATGTAATTATTGGTTTTTTAAGGGAGGAGATGGATCTGGTCAACTATGTCTTACTTATAGGAAAGATTTATATTTGGGACTGCAGACGCAAAGAACACAAGCCTGCAATTGCACATTTTAAACAAATTTTGAATAATAAATACGACACAGAAAAGTATATTGCTAAAAAGCAAAACAAATATCAACTTTTTAAAAACAAGTGTAATGTGTATGAAAACAATCTTCTAAATCCTTAATGTCAATCTATTGGTTATTAATTTATGGTGTATCATATAACTGTGTATTAATACCTTTTCATAAATATATTGTAAAAATAATAAAATAACAATAAAAAAAATGTATCAGGGTTGTAACACTTCACCACACAGTAATGAGGGTAAAGGCTGAACTTGATCAATTGAGAGAGGGGCTAAAGCTTCATGGCTTCCTGAGATACATGGAAGAGTATCCGTCATTCACGAGAACACTATTTGTTCCAGGAGACGACTATGAGGTATAAAGGATTACCAACACAAATAAATATATAGTCATTAAACCCATCACCTATGGATGAGCTTGGAAACTGCAGTGCCTTGTAAATGGCTGGCAAACTAAGCATGATCATGGAATGTAGATATCCATGGCAACCATGTGAGTGCCAACCACCAGGCACCATCATGCTGAATTGCCAAAACAATCAGTGGGTCACCTAGGGTGGGGCACTCAGCAACACAATACACTGAGGTCTGACACAAGAGTCCCCTGCAAAGGCCTCTGGGCCCTCCTGCATGAAGGGAAGTCAACATCAACTCAAGTTTAACCTTGCCTATAGATAATTATTACATTTAGCAGCCACATTATGACCAGTTTTACTTTTATTTGTACACATTTTCACATGAAACATATGAATGAGCCAATCTAGCAAAGTGTCCATAGTTAATATTAGGCACTGTTAGGTAGGTGTATTAGAATGAGAACATTTTTTTAATAAAAATAATGGGAGTGTAAATAAAAAAAATATGGATACATTGTAAGCACAAATGAAGTCAAGGCCACTTGCCAAATCAACTAGTCAAATTGAGTAACAACAACAACAAATTCCACATGAACTGCATGATTATAAACCTAGCCCTCTAGATGAAGTCCCATACTTAATGGCATGAATTTTAAAGAAAATTTAAAATATGATAATTGCAGGTCACATCTTTATTCCTGATGGACTCTTTGAAGCCAGTGTATTCAGAAGCAGGATCATCCAAGAGACAACAAGAGACAGCTGTAATGGCTCATTTCAATCGATATGTTGAAGAGATGGAAGACAGTTGTGAGTATTGTATATCAACTAGTTAAATTCCCGAATTACAATTAATTAAATTGGCACTAAATACTTTAACAGTATTTTTAAAACTAAACAGCACTTCTTCCAAATTAAAGGGCCCAACCGATATTGAATTTTGACTTTTGTCACTCACAAATTGATCTAAATGACTTGTATTTTCACAAATAAAGACCAATGAAGTCAGGGATTGAGTGCGAAACTATCGTATGTGACTGTACTGACATCATTACTCTGTCTCATTCCACAGCGGATGGTGGCTCTGCAGTCAACTCTGTCACAAGTATTTTTCAGTTTATGACTGGTAAAACAAGACCAATTTTACCAGCAGAAAAGAACGGTTTTGGCATCACTGTGAAATTTATCCACTGCAGCAGTGACCATCAAATCTGCTTCCCAATAGTTTCAACTTGTTCGCTTTGGGTGCAGTTACCAGTGGCTCACATGGCTAAGTACAGTGATTTCAAATCCAACATGGACACTGCTATAAAACATGAAGTTGCATTCGGCAGATCATAAACAATGGTGTATAAAAATGACATGTCACATATACATACAAATAGTTTTTTTTGTAAGTTTTGCAGATGAACTTTTTGAGATTTGCCAGTGTTAGAGTGCAACATTCCTGTTTCAGTTCTTGTTCTGCCTTATTTTAAACAATCATTTAAGCATTTAAGCATGTATTTATTCTTTATAAGCCCTAAAACTGAAATCAGTTACAGGTCTATAGTGTAACTTGATAATATTCAGAATTGAGGTTTATAGATGTTTGTATTCAGAAGGGCACATGTGGATCAAACATAACTTTGCCAAAAGTTTCGATTTTCTTTAATTCCAGTATTGAAGTTCTCATTGATTCTAAGTTAAGCAGTAAAATCAGTCTTTCTTAATGCAGTGTTCTGCTGTTATGATGCCATAGATATATTATTCCTTTCTACTGGGATTATCATGATGTACATTTTAAGTACATGTACAAGTAAAGCTGTATGACAATATTTTGTTATCATGTTTTCATTTTATTACAGTATCTGTTAATAAACATGACATACCTGTGCCTGTTGTTTGAACCCCAGTAACTAATAATAAAACTAGGGAGAAATAATATCACTAACATTGTTGGTGATGCTTGCCATTCCGTATTAGTGTAATTAAACTGAGAAATGTACATGGAAGTCTTGATACTTCTTATAAGAGTACAGTCAACTCTCTCTAGGACGGACACCGTCGGACTAGAACCAGCTGTCTGTCTTTAAAGAAAGGTGTCCGTCTTATAGAGAGTTCAGTTACAGCAAAATGAGTGACAGATGTGCGGTAGGTACCAAACTTAGGTGTCCGTTTTAGAGAGGTGTCCGTCTTATAGAAGGGTGTCAGTTTTGAGAGAGTTGACTGTATTTCAAATAAAATTACTATTTATATCTACAGTTACAAAATAGTTGCAACAAATTACAAATACTAAGGGCAATCAACTTAAATTTGGTGTTTTGGTGTAAAGAGCAATTTCTTTTCAAAACAATGACAGAGTCATGATGAAATAATAATATGATTATTGAAACTCATCAAACTAGGGTGATACCTCTTCAAGATATATTTTGTTTTTACTTGAAAATCAATTTACCCCCTTTGGACAAGCACGTGTTCAAAGGGATTAATTGCGCAACATACACCCTTTAGTATCAGGTGACAGGAGTTTCATTTTTCAGTTCGAGTCAGTTTTCACTTCGAGCGTACCAGACTAGTTTTGTATCGCACTGTTTCGTTTTCGTCTTCATTCATTTTATGTCAATGGGTCGTCCAAGCAGGTGCCCAGGTTGCAAAGTGTTAAAGTCCGCACATCATTTTGGTCGTCCTGGAAAAGACTGTACAGGACCAGTTCCCAACGATGTCGAACAGGATCTCGAGGTGGTTGATGAGCTAGAGCACACCGACGAGGTTGAGGCTGCCACTTCAAAACCTGACGCCTTACAGTCTTTGGCAGAATCGGTGCAGCTGTTATCCACCGAATTAAAATCTCTTCGCCAGGAGACTAACAAGTTGCGTGCGTTAGTGCGTCCTCCCGCTCCACAACAACAGAAAGCACCACCAGTACCGCCCCCTGTTACCTTGCCAGAGCTGCGTGCCATGACCGATTTGGCTAAGACCGTGGATCGACAGGTAGATCAACTTGGCGTTGTTTGTTCCGATGATAGCGAGTCCGAGAATGAGAGCGACCCTATTCAGCAATCAGCAGCTGCTTCTGCACCTTACTCGCGTCCAGGTAAGTTGAAATCGGGCCGGGAGGCAAAAGCTACCAGTGAGGTTTTGTATCCTCAAAGATGGCCTCACAGTTTTCTATGCATCACACGAGCGCAGCGCGAGGTCAAATACGAGGAGTTAACGTTGGCGGAGTTCGTGGCCGGATACGCTCAAATTTTGTTATGCAAGGATATCAGCCCGTTAGAGCGCACGGAGCGTGAAAAACATCTCGTATCCCTAATGTATTTCGCGCAACAATACGAATGGTCTGCCGTTCTTAATTTCCATGGTTCAGTATTGCTTGAAATTGAGCGTGGGCTTGTGAAATGGGGAGACTCCTATCTTCATTTGGAAAGTAGAACTCTTTACGGACACCCGTTACAGGAGAAATCGCCGACTTCCTCTTCTTCAGCGCCAGTTTTATTTTGTCGCGATTATCAGCGGGAACAATGCATTAGTGTTAAAGACCACTTCGGTTTTATCCGTGGAGAACGAAAATGGTTGAAACATATCTGCGCGGCGTGCTGGACTCGTCTTCGAAAGCAAGAGTTACATCGGGAGAATTCTTCGGATTGTCCTCTTAAAGCTCTGACTGCAAAAGATTCGCCGGCGGCGTCAAAAAACTAGACTATTTTTTGCCTCCTAGCTCTCCCGGAACCGAAGCTGGGGGCGTGCCCGTTTTGGATTTTAGTTGTGGTTCTAGCCAATTTACTCGAGACTTTTTATTGCAAGACTTTTCTCCTGCAAGACATTTAGATTCTGGACTGACAAAGTTTTCGTGTCCCAGTTTTAGTTTTCCTACTCAAGACAATGGGTTTATTAAGTTTTCACAATCGAGACATTCAGTTTTTGATTATGCAACACGTCCTGTCACGAGCTCCTTTGTCGACGCTCATTGTGCTGTCTTTTCTTCTGGACAGTTCAATTATACCGGCCTTCGTATTCCCGTTCCTTCTCGACTGAATATTCCAGTGTGGCGTGCCTTGCTTCAAGACTATGAGGACTGTGTAATTTGTGACTTTTTGGAATTTGGTTGGCCACTTGGTTACACTAACCAGACTCTTCCAGTTTTTGACCTTCGTACCCACCGTGGCGCGTTGAATTTTCCTTCCGCAGTTCAAGATTATATAAGTAGCGAGATTTCACTTGGTCGAGTTGCAGGACCTTTCGATGCACCGCCTTTTCCTGACGGTTTTGTGGTATCTCCTCTAAACACGGTGGCCAAGCGCGACTCTCAGGAACGACGAGTGATCGTGGATTTGAGCTGGCCTTGTGGCTCGTCAGTTAATGATGGTATTCCTTCTGGTTCCTTTCTTGGAGAGATCCTCGAATTGAGTTATCCCACTATTGATGCCATCGTCTCGGCGATTGTTTCACTCGGTCGGGGCTGCATGCTATACAAGCGCGACCTTCGAAAAGCGTACCGCCAATTCCCCGTCGATCCGCATGATTATCATTTACTTGGTTATACCTGGAACAGACAATTTTATTTTGATACAGTTTTAACTATGGGTCTCCGTTCTGCCGCGATGGCATGTCAACGCTCCACTTCCGCAGTCACTTGGATTCTCAACCGGCGCGGACTTAGTACATTTAATTACCTCGATGACTTTATTGGTGTTTCGCCGCCGACTTTGGCACCGTCTCATTTCAATGAAGTTGGAGTTTTGCTGCATCATCTTGGATTAGAAGAATCTATTGCTAAATCATGTCCTCCTTCTACAATAATGACGTGTTTGGGTGTCGAGCTCAATACTCTTGACTTTACGTTATCTGTGGACTCTGACCGTTTAACCGAAATTGAGAGTTTGTTACACACATGGTTACATAAACGTACAACAACGAAATCATCCCTCCAGTCGCTAGTAGGCAAGTTGGTATTTGTATCGAAGTGTGTCCGCCAAAGTTGAGTCTTCATTGCGCGGATTCTTCGTTTGTTACGGTCGGTAAAATTTAATCATCATCATATTAATCTTAATTCTGAATTTCGTCAAGACATTAAATGGTGGTGCAGGTTTTTGCGTGTCTACAACGGTGTGTTCATGATTTCCGTAAACAACTGGTGGTCTCCTGGAGAGGTGTTTACCACTGACGCTTGTCTAACCGGTTGTGGAGGCCTTTGTGCCAGTATTATTTTCATGCGGAGTTCCCAGAGTTCATCTCAATCCAGCATCTTGACATTAACTCCTTAGAACTTTTGACCATTGTTGTTGCTCTTAAACTGTGGGGTCATCTTTGGCGCGGCCTTCGTTTGACTGTTCGGTGTGACAACGAAGTCGCAGTCACTGCGTTGAACTCGGGACGATGTCGGAATGCATTTCTTAATTCTTGTCTACGAGAAGTCTGTTTCTTGGCGGCAACACACGAGTTCGAGATTCGAGCGGTTCATCTTCCTGGTGTGTTGAACAGTAAAGCTGACGTGCTTTCGCGCTGGAATGTGTCCTCACGTGCCAAAGAACAATTCCTGCACCGTGTTCAACGTGATCAGCTTATTGCAGTTTCTGTGCCAATTACTTTCTTCCAGTTAGACAGTCCTTTCTAATTGACCATTTTGCTTGTTTGTTTCCTTTTTATTATAGATTTCTTAGCATTATCTGCATTGAGAAAGGATTGGAAGTACACACTTCGTTCTGCCTATAGTGCTGGAACATTTAGTAATTTAAGAACTCAATTTAAAGCCTTTTTGTTATTTTGTACATATTTCCGATTTACACCGACGCCAGCTACGTTGGATACTATTTGTTTGTATGTGCAATTTCTTAGCCGTACTCTTAGTCCTCCCGCGATTCGTAACTATTTGTCAGGGGTTAAGCTGTTGCATCTGTTTTCAGGGCTAGATTTTCCCTTTAATAAGGATTTTCTCCTCTCTTTGACGTTGCGTGGCATTGCGCGTAACGCGCTCCACACCCCATGCAGAGCTCCCCCAGTTACTCCTGATATTTTGAGTCAGATTTCTAGGGTTTTAGATTTCGAGAATGATCCTATTTCGTGCACGCTGTTTTGTGCCTTTTTATTCACATTCTTTTTAATGGCGCGGTTAGCTAATATAGTACCTTGTTCACGTAAGCGTTTTGATCCTTCGCGTGATCTTACGCGGAGCGACGTTGCAACAAATCAACATGGACTAATTGTTACTTTTAAGTGTACCAAGACTATTCAGTTCGGAGAGCGAAAGTTACATATTCCTTTGTTACGATTGCCCGGCTCTCCCATATGTCCAGTCTCCGCATATCAACGTATGGTTTGTCTCGTTCCCGCTAGTTCTCGGTCCGCCTTATTCGTTTTGCCTAGCCATTACGGCACTACTATTCTCACTCAGGATCGTTTTATCGCCGCGTTCCGTCGGGCTATTTCCGCTGCTGGTCTTCCTCACGCTTCGTCCTATCGAGGGCATTCTTTCTGCCAAGGTGCGGCCTCTTGGGCCTTTAATCACGGTGTACCAGGTGAACTCATACAAATATACGGAGACTGGGCAAGTGATGCGTATAAGGCTTATTTAGAATTTAGTGTCGAATCTAAGCTCGCCTTCGCTCAGCAGCTTCGTTTTGCTGTTCTTTCTAGTACTTCGTAGTTGTTCCGTGCACAGTTCGTTTTTGGGCGTTCCGTTTGGTGGCAGAGAGGTTTATTAGGCATATCGTTGGCTGTTGTTTACTTTTTTGTTCATATCCTTAATAAACTTCTCTCCCTGCCAAAAAGCGAATTGTTTTTCATTTGTGTCAGGGGGCGTAGTTGGGGAATTTACCCCCTTTGGACAAGCACGTGTTCAAAGGGATTAATTGCGCAACATACACCCTTTAGTATCAGGTGACAGGAGTTTCATTTTTCAGTTCGAGTCAGTTTTCACTTCGAGCGTACCAGACTAGTTTTGTATCGCACTGTTTCGTTTTCGTCTTCCCACCCACCCACCCTGGGTGATTTTAATTAATGTCAAAGGGTGGCAGAGAGGTTTATTAGGCATATCGTTGGCTGTTGTTTACTTTTTGCTCATATCCTTAATAAACTTCTCTCCGTGCCAAAAAGCGAATTGTTTTTCATTTGTGTCAGGGGGCGTAGTTGGGGAATTATTATTTAATTGACCAGTGAGTGCTTTTTGAAGCCTAAAATTGGAGATTTGTGCAAAAAAAGATGCCTGGAAAGTCACTCGGAACATTTTTGCCTGGAGCCGTTCAATTTATTGCTTTACATGTTTACTTGTTTTACCTCAATTCTGTGAATCTGGATGAGTTAAAGGGACACTGCATTCCATTTTCTTGAGTAAGGAAGAAAATATACCCCAAAACGGTAAAAGCCGATAAATATGAAGTAAAGAGACAATTAAAAGTTTCTCATGACGAGTGAAATCTGGGGAGACTATAACATTTCTGTGGGGATGGGCCGCTACTCCACCCCTCATGCTATTAACCCCCAACGCCCACCCCGACTGGAATTTTGTACTCTCCCCGGTGTTTGCTTGCCACAAGAAGCCCAAGATGGCAGCACCTCAAACTATGTGATCAACCAATCACAAGAAAAATGGGGACAGTGAACAGTCGAAACTTAGGAAGGCTTCATGAAACTGGGCCCTTGATCCTAAGTAGGATTTCTACCAGGGCATTATAATATGAAATTTTAGTACCCATTTAAACAGGTTGTTTTTCTCAATTTCATTTATTATCAATATTCTTGCAGTTTTCCGCCAAAGTTATCTTGCCGTGTTTGAATTCATTTCACCCCTTTTCATTCCCCACCCTTTAATCAAGCGATTGGTGGCCCAAGCCTAAATTCATTAGAAAAGCCCGCTATGGCTGTTTTGTTCCTTTACCTTAGCCTTTTGCAAACCAAACAAGGTTCTGAAAGAGATTGCCTGCCTCAGAAATGGAGGTTGGATGTAAAAACTATTTTTTCCCATCACATATTGGAAGTAATCCTCCCAGATAGGGTCAATATCTTCAACACCCAATCCTTGCAACGTATCTTCCATTTCTCTAAGCTTTCCTGAAACTGGAAATAGGCAGTCAATTGCCCCAAATTCTTCTGGAAGGAAGTACATCATATCAGGCACCCCTGACACAGTAGCATGCTTTGACTTTCTGATGCGATGGGAATTCCAATAATCCTTTACTTTATCAAGATCATCCTGCAGAATATCTGCGAAGCAGAACCAAAGTGCTTCTGTGTGAATTTCACTAGAGAGGTCTAGAATGTCAGATTCGTGCAAGTCACTGAAGAAGTCGATCCACCAACTTGAACGCTGCTTTCTGAAGTGTGACCAATAACCTTCTATTCTTTGGTTTCTGACACTTTTAACGTATTTGTGAGCTTTATCAGCCGCATATTCATCCACTCCTTCTGCACGTAGGTAGCACTGCATTGCAGCAATTATTCCGTTCTCAGTTCCACGGTCAGTGTAAACACGTGCTGGGCATCCATGTGCAGCTTTGACACTGTTCAAGAAATAGCGTGCAGTCAACCGCAGATTCTTGTTTGACCGTTGAACTTCTAGCCACAGAATCCTACGACTGAAGCCGTCAACGCAACCATGAATACAAAAACCATACGGCTTAAGTTTATCATACCCATCTATGTGCCAACAAAAATTAGCTCCTGGTGACACGTACATTCTCCGGTGAAGGGATCAATGCTTTCTTAGTTCCACTCCACGAGGATCAACTTCCCTCATAAGAGATTCGACCAAGCGTCGGGAAACATGAATGTTATGTCTAAGGCGTAGTACATGCCACATAGTTCTGTAACCATTGAGGCTATCTGGACCAGTGCAAATTTCGAGCAAAATCAAATCTCTTACGCGTTCAACTAGATCAGCATTCACTGCATCCCGTCTTCTAAGGCCATAATCTTTAAGCCTTCGTTTCAATGTTCGTTCATTCATATCAATATGATGATGTTTTCCTAACATTAGCGTTATATGCCTGTACGTAAGGCCTCTGTTGAAATAATATTCGATGAGTTCCCTTTCGGATCCACAGGGCAAACTGTCATGTACAATTTCTTCTTCTTCGACATCAACATCGCTCTCACTGGACGCCATGTTTTTCAATTTAAGCGCGAACCGAAACACTCGGTCCCAGTAGTTCGCGCCTACCTGCGCGCGCAGAGCTTTTTTTTTTTGTTTGCAGTGCGGAGATGTATTTTGTTTGCAGTGCGGGGATGTATTTTTTTGCAGTGCGGGGATTTATTTTGTTTGCAGTGTGGGTTTATTTTGTTTTGCAGTGGGCCTTCGGTTTGTTTGTAGTGTGCGTTCGACATTTATATTTGTAGTTCGCGTTTGATTTTTTATTCGCAATGTGCGTGCGTTCGACTTTATAGTGTGTGTGTTTATCGTGTTTAGACTTTATTGTGAGAGGGTTTGATTTAGTTTGCAGTGGGATTTTTTTGTAATTTGTGTTTTTTCTTGTTTGTAGCGTTGTCACTAACGGGCAACCGTAGAATGGGGATTCCGCCACGCAACCTCAAGCCCAAGATACCCGCAGTCAAATGGGTTTATTGAACGACATGTTCAGACTGTCAAACACACTCTTTCCAAAGCTCAGAAATGTGGAATAGACCCAACCATGGCAATGCTCTGCCTCAGATCCACTCCGATTGACTCAGAGCTACCATCCCCAGCAGAGTTGCTATTCCAGCGCAAGCTCAAGTCTAATCTTACCGTCAGAATAAAGAATCAAATACCCGACCGTGACCACGTAACCCAGAAGCTAATAGAACGCCAAGAGAACATGAAGTATTACCATGACAGAAATGTGCATGACCTTAGTCCCCTTGCAACTGGACAGCATGTGTCCATACAGGACCAAAGCACAAAGAAATGGATCCCAGGGACTGTAAAGTGCAGGAGACCAGAACCCCGCTCCTACATTGTGCAGATAGAATCTGGTTCAAACCTCAGAACCAACAGGCGACACCTTCGCCCATCAGCTCCTCCGCAAGGCGAAAGAGATGACGACACCACAATTTCAGGATCCGAGGAACCTCCTGTTAAGGCTCTACCCAGTGCTCCAAAATCTGAGGAGCCAGCAAGCACCACTGTTACGCCAAGGCCCATTAATGATGTTACCTCCATTCCAGGGAGCCCAACCCATATTGAGCCCTACCGAACAAGGAGTGGGCGTGCAGTGATCAAACCCAGCTGTTTCACTGAGTGACTCATGAAAATCATGAAAAACATTATGGTTAAAAAACATGAAAAACATGGTTTATAAAAAAAAATTATGGTTCTAAGGCTATTTAGTTTATATTGAAGTTCATATGCTCTTCGAGCTTATAGTTAAAGGACTTGCTTAAGTGATTTACATTTCACAAGGACTCAAGTTTCATCCAACTCAAGAGGACAATGTTTACTGTTCCCGGTTGTTGATCATTTATGGATATTACATAAACATTGTTAGACTGTTTCTTTTGTTACAGTTATAGACCTTTGACTTTAGCTTCATATGGTCAGTCATTTTGTTGTATTGTAAGGGGGATGTCATGACATGGCTAGTTCCCAGTTCCCCAGCTGCATCTACTAAGTCAGTGCACGGTTCCTAAGCGATTGCTTAGATGCAAGTCTCCATCTTGGATTACTGTACTAGTGAATATCTTGTTTAGTTATCCTTGTGGATCCTCTGTGATTTCTTAATAGTCGCCCAATACTTTTACACTACATCGATCACTGGTATCAGGTTCACAGCTGAACTAACAATTGCATGAAGGATCGCGTTGTGTGGCTATCGTTTGTGACTCGAGGGGACTCAAATTGATGATGTTGTACAAGAATAGCTAGTTGCATGTAAGTGATTGGTACGCGAAACAAAACACAAACTGTCTCAACTGTGCAATAGTACAACTGTAGGCATTTCTGCTTTCCGTATGGGCTGTGAGAAATCGAAGGGCGATCCAGAGAATGGCGTGACTCGCGAGTGGCTAAGACGGCTAAGCCTTCGTACTTATAATTTTTTACCGTTAATTTGCGTTATTAGCAGACCTTTCGTGTGAGCCTGAGGAATAAAGAACCACGGCTCGCGATCTATTTTCGCATCAAGCACCGTTTTTTTCTAACCTTAAATTCCGACAAGGACAAACGATTTCCATTAAATTTCCGACAGCGACATGAACCACTGACAAAACACCGACACGGGACATTTTAAAACTCAGATAAGCGACACAGGACCCCCCTGGCAGGGCCTCATTTATCTTAAATTTCATCGCCTATTCTTCTGAATACCTGCTTTATTAATAGCACTGTCCAGTGTTTGTTTTAAGTTGTATAATGGCACTTTATTTTTTCCTGTTGAAAGGATTTGAATGGTGAACGAGTTTAGCAAGACAACATTCCTCACAAATTTAATGCATTAAATAAACAGCGACAAACTTTACCCTGCATCCCAGGATAGTAAGTGTAAAGTTTATTTCCCCTGCTTTCCCTTCCACGGGATAAAATTATGAAAGGGCATGCAAACATTGTGACTAGTGGCTCGATCAAGCTTCGATTGCTGGATTTCTCGATATTATTTGGGGTCTAGCGCTTCGAATTTTGGACAGGTTTCAAATGCATTGGTACGAGAAGAAACCACTTCGTGTGGGCCCCATGTGATATATAGCATATGTTACAATGTACGTTTAAAGTCCGACTTCACTACTCAGTAGAGTTCTTGTCTCTTCTGATGTAGCTAAACTGGGAAACATTTGTTTCGAAAGCAAAATTTGCGGCCGGGAAGCAAGAATGTTTTTGACTTGTGTCCGCAACAAATGTTTCGGTAAAAAGTTTCCCAGTTTAGCCAGGCCCTTACTCTGTTAAATGAGGTCAACATGCGACTGACACACTACCACCGCACTGTTTACAGAAACTTAAGATATTCATTCAGTTTTTATCTATTGAAACTAGTTTATCCAATAGATAGTGAATGCTGCGGCGAATAGGATATTTGCTGAAAGAATGAAGTGGTATCCGGTGTGAGTATTGCTACAGTAATTGTGTAATATAACACCATAGGGTGTGAATGATGTGTTCCTCGAATAGAAACATTAGGTGTCGGAAACCTGCTCACGACGGCGTGGTTTTAGAAGATGACAGAGTTCATACACGTGAGAGTGAAACATATAAGCTCGTTGTACCTATTTTCAAAGCCCTTTGTAATCGTGTAATAGTGAGTGAGATGAACTCGTGGCGATTTCACTCAGTATGCCCAAGTCAGCTGCGAAGCCTCTCTCATTTTCCTAATCGCTTGGCAATTCTAAACGAAGAAAGAATACTTTCAGGAGGTTGGGACAAGGCATTTTATAGACATTCTATAAAATTGTCAGACTGCCGGGCATTTAGCCTGTGAAAAAACCCCCAGTAAAACCGTGCCCGGCTGCCGGGCATATAGCCACAGTGTAATTTAAATAAAGTTTGAAGCTTTTGATAATGGTCCCAGTTATAAACTCCAAACTTCCCGTGGCATCCGTTTAACAGTTATAGTGCGAAAGCGAGTGCAATATCAGTGGATACTTAGCCAACGAGGCCGTAGCTAAAATCAGGTGATATTGCACAAGCTTGAGCACTATAACTGTTTTATAATTCAACACATTGATAACAAATCTCAGTTTTGAGAACATTCCTTGAGAATACAGCCTTTTATTAAGTAAAAAGGCTTAATACAATATTTTACCTCGTGTCATTTCTCATATAACTAAAATTAATTTAGCGTACATAAGTTGAGTGTTTCTACGAAAAGCTTTAGTCTCCATAATGAACGGTACAGAATAGTGAAAATTCAAATTTATACACTGAAAATGGCATAGAATTTGGCATAGAATTTCTTAGTGTTTCGTGTCTAAAAAATTTCAATTCTGAATCAAAACAATTGAAAAAAAACACATGGCTACCTAAACAGAGCGGCGAAAAGTCTGAAAGAACTGCAGCAAGGACAGTAGTTTACAAAAATTCACAGCTAAAGGAAACAATAAACGTTTAAAACAAAGTTACCTTTAGTTGATGTGGCTTTTCAGTCCATTACATCAGCACCAAATTTTCAAACATTGAAGCACGAGCTGTCAGAATCGATCGCTGTTGTTTACAAACTTCCTCGTTTTAATTCGTACAACCTTAATGACGAGGTCGTTTCACTTCAATCCGCTTAAAACAAAGATCAGAACTTTTCTGGGAAGTGTCAAGTCTATATCATATTCAAGAGATAATAACTATGAGGTATTTTCCGAAAATTGTGCTCCTTCATTCACGGTGCGTCGAGCGGTTGAATCTTTGAACCAGCTATGTCAGCTTTCATTCAGCTTCGCCAAGAAACACTGCGACACAACGGACAACGCGCAAGTTTCGCGCCTGTTTTGCTTAATCATGTGATCAATAATTTTTCTCCTTTCTTTTCTTCTCTTTTTTCTTTCTTTTCACTTTTTTATCTAATTTACCCATTTTTTTCTCCCAAAGATACGAAATTGCAGGCAGCAGTCATTTTCACTTCCCTCAAAATACAAAATTTACATCCATCGCTGGATGTACGTCATGTAAACCTACGTATATCGAGAGCTTTATGACCTTATTTGGGCAGTGTATCGATGTGTTGAATTATAAACTTGATAGACGCAAGCTAAGCATCAACCAATTCTTAAATAGATTCTTTACCCAATGTGTATGAGTTAAAACAATGAAATCTAACTAAAATAATAGACAGATATTGGTTGCAGAAGCAAGGAAAGTCAAGTGACCTGAACTGACTATGGGATGGGGATAAAAGATAGGAAGTTGTCAAAAGGTCACAGAACATCTTATGATATGAAAATAATTACGCAAACACTGAAACGACTTCAAACAGGAAAAAGAAATCAAAGGCTTCTGTAAGCTAACTCTAAATGAAAGATTCTTTACCCAATTGTGTATGATCAAAAACAATGAAATCTAACTAAAATAATAGACAGATATTTCAGTCCATGATCGTTTGCGTGTCTGCCGATTTTGCATTCCGATCTTTCCCTGGCGCCTTTTTCTTCAAACTCGACAACCCCATTTTAAAACAATCATCTGTCAACACTTATTAATACACAGGGGAATTAACAGAGTTAACAGCCCATTACCTGGTGGGTTGAAATTTATCCCACATTCCTATATCTCGTTTTTACACTACGCATATTAACGAGATAAAAATGGGGAACCAAAATACGGCATTATGGGTAAAAATGGAATTTTTCCAAGTATTCTCTTTTATGTTGCTGCTCCCGCTCGCTTCGCAGCAATAAATTTCTTTTTACTCATAAAATTCTAGGGATTTAAAAACTGTATGATTTTTAACAGGGGTGGTGTGTTTGAGTGCTTTTATTAATTTAAGGTGGCTTAACACAGTTTGCATTCGCTCTTCAATTTCAACTGCTCATGCGAGTCAGCATGTGCAGAGTTTTGAGAAAAACAAACATGGCGCCTATTCAGCGATCACTTTATTTTGCTCAGCGTCGATCGCGAAAGTGTTGTTTTTCGTCTTAAAATCAAACAATTTGCTGTTCGTAAAAATGTTTGTTGAATCAATAGATAATTTATAGAACCATTGAAGAAATGCACTGCCTTTTTGGTCGATTTTGTCTTTGGATTGAGAACCCAGTCAAATGCAATGTATGCGTAGTTGACCAAAAAATTGTGACTGGATACTTTAGCGACTTTCCTCGGAAATGTGCTGATTTCTACGAAACCACTCGTTAGAATTTCACGAAATTTAGCACAATAATAGTTCTGAAAATGCCTAAGTCACCTGCCATCAGAAATTTGAAATCTAACAGAGATTTTTAGCGGAGCACTCGCCGAGCCCAAGGCTCGGCTGCGCAGCCCCATACTCATATAACCGTCCCGTCATTTTTCATGGTCATGGCTAGCGGAATGTTTCGCGGGTGCGTCGGTCCGTGTGCACGTCTGTCCACCCGTTACGTCATCATCGATGATGACGTATATGAAGAGAGAGGAACTGGGAACGAGGCTTTGTTTTTCGCGCGCTTCCCCGTGGCTACAAACAGGGCAGTTCGCAAAAGCTTGCCTCCGCGCCAAAACCAACACAACCTGTACTCGTCAATGGAAAAATCACGGAGAAAGACAAACAAGATACGCCAATTCCTGAAGCAAAGAAAACGGACCCTAAAACTCGCGAACGTTCTGGATATGACGGCGAACAACCTTTGCCGAAGAGGAAAAACACTGGATATCGGACAAACAAGCATAAACAGAAAAGCAAGTAACTGTCTAAATGTGATTTGCAAAAATTGCTTAGTTATGTAATTTTACCAGAAGAATTTTCTCCAAGTTTTTACATTCAGAGCTAAATTTAAGTTACATCTTTGCATATCCGTGGTTTTGGCAATGAAGCCAAACAACGCTCTGTTTTTGATTTTGCGAATAATTCCCGTTCTGATTTTATTTGTTTACAAGAAACTTTAGCGACAAGTCAAAATGCGATAAATTCTCTGACAGCTAAATGGCGCGGTAAAAGTTTCTGGTCGCCCACTCTTGGTAAACAAGGCAACGTTGCCATTCTTGTAGCTGAAAATACTGATTTCAAATGTTTACAATGGAAAAAAAGATTCTTCTGGTAGAATTGTTAGTGTTTTAACTGAACTCGACGACACCAAAATTAATTTGGTTAATACTTATGCACCCACGAATCCAGGTGAACGTAAATGCTTTTATGATACAATTCATGAATATTTTTTTCAGAACTCTTTTAAAATTACTGGTGATTTTAACTGCATTGAAAATGTTTCTTATAAGTTTGGAGGAAATCTTACAATTTCCACGGATTTGAAAGATCTGCACAAGTGTTCATCGTTTATTGATATCTGGCGCAAAAAAAAAAACACGGCCGACTGAAAAATACAATGCACATGGTTTAACGCGGATAAAACTATCGGTACACGTTTGGACAATTTTTTTATTGCTCAGGACTTGTATGATTCCTTTCTAAAATGTGAAATTTTGCCTTGTGCTTTTTCCGATCATGATTCTGTTGATTTATCCGCAATTTGCATAATGCATTTTCCCGTGGACCAGGCCTTTGGAGGCTAAATTTAGAATTTAATATTTACGATATGATCTCAGAAATTATTAAGAAACATGTATTGTACTGGAAAGCATTTAATTCCATTCAAGCTTGGTGGAATTTTCTTAAAGAATCTATAACATTAGTTGCTATAGATTTTGGTCGAAGTAAACAACGCATATTTAATCGCGATAAGGCCACACAACTATGGTTAACTATAATTTCTTTGATCGAAGCAAAAGGGGCTCTTAGAAACGCTCGAAAGAGAAATTTGAGCCGTTAATTATCCCAAATGAGAGGAAACCAAATTCGTAGCAGAGTCAAATGGCTTGAAGAAGGTGAAAAACCTAGCAAATTCTTTTTTACGCTCGAAGCAACACGGCTCAGAAAAATACTGTACATTCTATTTATAACTCTGCCGGTGTTAAAGTCTTTTAACAAGACTCCGGCTCATTTCGATTTTTACCGTAATTTGTACTCGCAAGAACCTGTTAATTTAACAGTCCAAACCGAATTTTTGAACAAACTTGAAAAAAGATTGGAGCGAAATTTTATCCTGCGAAGAATCAGTTTTATCTTTAGCTAAAACCCACGCAATGCGTGGACTTTCCTCAGGGAAACCCCCGGTTTAACTAGACGGATTACCTCAAGAATTTTATGCTAAATTCTGGGATCGTTTTGGCCTTATTTAGTTTGGAAAATAATTCTTTCAGTGATTCAATGCAAGGAGGCGTGACTAGGTTACTTTACAAGAAAGATGATAGGAAAAACTTAAAAAATTGGCGACCCCGCCATTTCGCTAATAGATGTTGATTACAACTTTGTTCAAAAGCTCTTACAAACAGACTTTCAAAAGTGTTACCCTCGATTATTCAAGAAGATCAAACTTGTTATGTCCCAGGTAGGACGATTTTTGAGAAATTTATTTATTTCTCTTGCGGAACACTCACTGTCAAGCAAATATGAAAATTATAGCTAATCGTAATTCCACTCAAGTCGGGGGTGAGGCAGGGAGATCCCCAGTCTCCACTTTTGTACATTTTATGCGCAGATGTTTTGGCTACCAGTGTAAGAAGGGATGATACTATTGAAGGTTTTCTCCTTCCAGAAGCCCGAGGAAAGCGTTTTAAAATTCGCCAATATGCGGATGACTCCACATGTTTTGTGAAGTACATTTTTTCTTTAGACAAATTGTTTACCTCACTTCACAAATAGGAGACACGTACAGGGACTAAATTAAAGCTGTGAGCTTGGTGCTCACATCCTGACAATCCTTATGGCCTGACGTGGGTGTCAAGAATGTGAATCTTGGGTGTCTGGTCTAGCAATGGTAATGCAAATTTGAAACCGGATAACTGGCTACCACGCCTTTCCAAGCTAGACTAAAATTTGAACCTGTGGAAGGGTGTGGGATGTTTTTACTCCCACCCTATCGGCACTACTCCATACTGGGTTTTTAGTTAATGTTAAGACTATTTTCTTTTACCTATGGACTTCTGCTCACGATGAGAATGACATGCGAGCGCGCTTTTTCATTAACCCTATTCGGCCTGGGGGGGGCGCTAACTTTGAACATTCATAACTTCTCCAATATGTATTCAAACGCCATCAAACTTTGTGACTTTTCCTAAAATTTATCTGGCAATTCGTATGACAATTTTTTGATCACGTGACTTGATGTTTCCATGGCAACAAGATTTTGACAGCCATGTTTTTTGAAATTTGCATATTTATACCTTTGAATGAAGAAAAACAATGTTTATTGGCATAACTTTTATATTTTTTAAAAACTATTAGCGTTTATTTTGACGGTTTTTAAAAGGTTTTAAAAAATTCAGAAATCTAAGATGGCGGATCCAAGATGGCGGCCGCATAACTAATTACCTAATAACTACGTCATATGACGTCATCCTTCCATTGTGCGGACCGCAAAGGAGACAGTTTTGGATGTACTATGTACCCTCTAGGTTTCATTGTCATAGCCTTAATGTTCTTGAAGTTACTTAGGGGGGGCACAATGTGCCCCCCCAGGCTCAGAAACAAAAAAAGCCCAGGCCGAATAGGGTTAAGACCATACTTATGGTATATGGGTTTTTCGAAATAAGGCAACTTTTCACAATGGCACCGAGAACTCTCGGGCCACCGTAAGGGACATAAGGAATGACATCACAACACAGTTGCAAATTGATTTCTCCCGAATGACCGAACAGAAATTTTCTGCTTTGTGGTGTCATCCGAATATTTGTGAAGCTTGTGACTCATGATTGAGCTACTGGCAACTCATCATTTCCAAATCAGTTTTTCGGGTAATTTTCCAGACGCAACAGATGTATTTTATTCGGAAATTAGTCATACTAGTTATTCTAGACCGAGAAAATGTTGTTTTGTGAGCTATTGTGTAATTTGTGCAGTCTAAATGTACTGTGCAGACGGTCGCGTTATACGCTTACTGTTTTTGAGAATTGCTAAAATTGAAAAATAGTCTGGTCGTCAATCTTAATTCTAATCTTAATTCTTGTGCTTCCGACCTTTCACCTAAAGTAAGCTTATCATTATCGTTTCTGTTCAGAGAGCTCCGCTGTTAGGCTAAGCCTATCTATATATATTACAAAACGCAAACATATTAAACCACAAATTACGAAAGATCCCTCTGTTAAAATTACACGAGACCAGTGTTAACATGTTAATATTTTTACGAGTTTACTGGAGACAAATTATGGACAAAATCTAACTAGATTTTCTGAAAATAAAAAAAAAAAAAATATTGCAGGCTGATTTACAATCCACCGTGTTGCCATGGCAACAACCTAAAAGCTCAACAAAAATATCAAAATATATAGCTTGTTGCTTATTTTGGGTGCCCAGACGTTAGTAGTTTTAAAATGATAATGAATGACGCTTAGGTACAGTGAAACTGTGTTCAGCCACCTTAAACCTTGTCAAATTAGGAAGAATTGCCATGATGTAGGCTCTTAGTGTCGATGCACTATAATACAATTTGACACACGTGCAGGAAACTGTTACAGAAACACTAACAGTCTAACTGTAACTTAATGCATGGATATTTTCGACTCTCAGGTTTCTTATGACAAGTGTTCCAAACTCATTAACTGTCCTAGGTACGAGGAAGTATCGGGTATAGAGGGAGAGTGCTGTAACTGCGCATGTGTAACGTTACACCGAAGTAAGTGTAAGTCATTCTCGACCCCAGAGCTATTCTCTTTTGCGCATAACCGAGGGACGCACCACTCCCAAAAAAAAAACGACAGCTCTGGGGTCGAAAATGGTGTAAGCTATAGTGCTAAATGTCACGAATTAGTATTGCTGTTACTTGATTACCTTTAGAATCATCATGCGACATTACATCTGGTGTGAATAATTACCGTGAATAATCTATTAAGCTTCCCTCTCTAATAAGTCCCCTTTTGGAACAAAAAAGATATCAAGCGCCTTCCCCCCTCCCCTTTTCCTTTGCAACTCAAACAAGAAACAACAGATTGTATTCCCGGTACATTTTATACCGGACTGCAAATGCCCTCAAACGCACTTGAAATAAATAAGCCCCTGGTGTCCCCTTGTACGATTTTAGCTTGCATACAGCCGTCCCCTCCCCACACCAACAGCAATTCAATTGAAACGGTAATATTTCAAAATCGAGACTCAATTCAATATTGACGCCTCTATTTTTATCACTTGGCTTGTTTCAAGAGAATCCTTCTTCTAGGAATCCTACAGAGAATCCTTGTACTAGGGTCATCCTTTTTCAGTAACAAGTAAACAGGGCTTATGATATGTATATTTTTTAGCTGCCAGTGTAACCCAAAGGACACCACTGACCTCCACTTTAACTACCTCTACTGTTTCCGTAAGCGAAGGTAAGAAAACATAACTCTATGAATGTAAATTGTTACGCACGTACAATCAACGAAAATGGCTTTTTGTATTACACACGGTACTGTCAGTTTCGATGAACAATTTAATTAACAAAGGTTACAAAATATGACACACAACAATCACTTTCAACTGCAGGTGGAGCTGGTGAGGGCAATAGCATATGGCAGCAGATTCAGCACCTGGCGAAAACCAAACGCAATGAACAGCTGGATGCAAATCCCCCAGCCGAGTGGTGGGTGTGGCGGCCTGAGACCAAACTCAGGCCTAAAAAGAAGCATCCCGAAAGTGAGCTATTGGATTGACGAATCTTTGCAGTCTTTTTTCTTTATCCATTGGGTAATCAAGTGGGTCTCTCACCTCCCCACGCAGTGCTTGTTCTTAGAGATCAGTTATGAAACTCTGAAGCAGGCACCTTTAGTGCAAAATACCATAAGGGAGGGTGTAGCAGTCATGCATGCCTCCTTATCAATGCCATATACATGTAAATCCGAGAGAATGTAAAAAAGTGCAATTTAGATGGAGTGAAATTTGTTGGTGGAATTAAACTTCATCAAACTCTCGCAGCTTGGTCGACGATGACGCCCAGCCGACGTTTAACTGTTGACAAAAAAACATTAAAAAAATCATTTGAAAAGAAATTAAAGACAAAACAGAAAGGAAGAAGAAACGCAATTATCTATTATCAGTGAAACCTAGGATTGCATGTACAAGATGCTGTATTATGTTTGTAGATTCTTAGTAAGGCTTCTTTTCAAATGCAGGGTTGTTTAATACGATTAACTAAAGGGGTCTTTCTACTTACATTTTTCTAAAATACGATTTGAGGGAAATGCAATTGATCTTTACAGGAAGTGACAGTGACGCCTGTGAAGCTGGTGTCCCGGCGTTTGGGTAAATACCAGTCCAAGGTGCCGAAAGAATTTGTGAGTAGTCATACAAAACTATTGTGGTTAGACGTAATCGGTGAAATGTTAGTCTATGATAATGTGCAAGCACTCACTTAAATCATTATATGAACAAGTTTACATTTCACAAAAAGTAATAATTGTTATGAATTCAACATGTCCGATTTTCTATTACAGCACCTCTTAACTATGACAGAATAAGAAGTGAAAGGATGATCCTCTTAGATCTAGATGCAAATACAGACTTTGGTTCATAACAATGGCATGATCACTTGCATGAAAGCGTTTTAATACAATAACATCGAAACAAAGATATGATTATGGATAATTGCTCTGTATGAACCTAGGACGATAAATGTGTTTATCTCCCGACAGGTATCTTTGGGTGGCGTTGCTGGCGCAGTATCAGGGCTGACACTGAAAACCCTTGAGGATGTCTTCCTTAGACAATTCCTTGGTTT
Organism: Cladopsammia gracilis; assembly: GCA_022457155.1. NCBI lineage: Eukaryota > Metazoa > Cnidaria > Anthozoa > Scleractinia > Dendrophylliidae > Cladopsammia > Cladopsammia gracilis. The sequence continues at coordinate 573,489 of JAJGOT010000112.1, forward strand.
TAATAGAGAGGAGGCAATAGGGGTGTATTCATTTTGCATCCTAAAGACATTGCGCAGCCCGCGATTGACCATGGAAAGCCACATTTCGGGGAAGCAGTTCTATTTTTACTGGAATACCGGGAATGAAATGGTATCGGAAATTTATGAATGGACATTGTCTAGTAATCCATTTTCACTGCCAAGAACCAGTCTTAACTCAATACTCTAGTGGTACATGTAGTAATACAATCATATACAAATACAATGGTACCCCGTTACAGCCTTGCCTCTGCATGTGACGTGAGATCAAGTTATCTTTTTCCTTTTTTGATAATAAAGCTAGGATCGGACAACCTGTTTCCACGTCCTTCCTTTCAATAAGAAAAATATTCGCGATAACCTAAGGTTTGTTATAAAGACAACTATTGAAACCTACTTTATGTTACTTGCCATTTGTTACAGGATTCTGATGAAGAAGACATATTGACAGGAATGGATGAAAGTCCAGAATTTGTACCAGATGAGCATGAGCCGGACACACATTCATTGTTGCCGCCAATGAATCCACCTCCGGCTCAAAACTCATCTGGGGCTTCAACATCCTCGGCCCCCAGTCTGCCCTTGCCAGTCGGATCATCAGTAGCACTAAGTAAATGTGCTACTGACATGAGATGCAGAGGGCAGCTGAGGGGCCTAATATGGTTTTTAATCTTGGCAGGTCCATTGCTCTTCTGCCTAATAAACTAACTGGTAGGGCAAGCAAAAAGTAATTACTTTAAAATATGTTGATAACATACCAGAGAAAAGCAAACTAAGTTTTATAGAATTTCGGCCATGTTAGGCCTCTCCCCTTTCCTTCCTAACAGTGTTAAAAAGATGTCTCTAATATAAACCCCTTTGCTGACTGGAGTTCATAGTTGATTTTAAAAACTCATGTACGAAGGCCCAAAATGAACTATTTGTCAAGTTCACTGACGCTTGTACGTCAGGGCCCCGTGACCGTTTGTTGTAACACAGGTTAACCTCAAGTTTTTACTTCCAAGGTTTTTGTCCGCCTTTCACCTAGGGGACTCTCATATAAAAGTGATTGGGGTGCTGCATGAACTTTTGAATTCTCCCAGACCCTCTCTCGTGTATACATTAAATTTACACCCACCATTATCTATTTCTTCCAATTATTATATATTTCCCGTTGCTGTTTGTCTTGTTTCATGTTGCAGAATTCCCCGTCGCAATAACGGCTTTTTGAATCGCAAGTGATTGGGGTTCCATTGAGATGGAAGGACCCCTTCACTACGTTCTAGATGTGAAAGGCTTCCCAGCGGAACCCTTTAGCTCTGGGACTTTCCAGCCTGCCTTTAAAGCTTCTTGCATTGTACCCAATAAGTATCTAGAGTTGGTTACAAAATACGTTTTGAAGCAACCAAAGATTGAGTGACAGATCAGTGAAGAAACCAACCTAGAAAGCCTCTCCACGGAAGCAATTGATACTATGGACGCGGAATGCGAGAAAAAATCTGCTAAGGTACCACAGTAAAACTTTCCATACACACCGTCACTCCGGCTTCCGTTAGTTGCGTAGGTTGTCCGTCTGCTTACAGAAGTTGATATTGATATTTTATATTTTTCTATGCGGGTCTGTCAGATATCAGCTGTAGGAAATGCTCTTTCCCAGCACCATAACATTCTGTGCAGACTGATAGCTGATTATGGAGAAGAAATCAGGTAACTTGTAATAGCTGTTATTACTGTTAAGCCTGCAAGCCAATGGGTCAGTATAATGCTGAATTCACTAATTCGCCTCGTTTGCATGTCAAACTGCTACATAACTTCACTAGGGTTGCCGAAAGTACGTCAAAGTACAACAACGGTTCTTTTCAGACCTTTACAGAACCACACTCACGCGGAAAACCGTGCATGGCATCATCGTATGGACAGGAGGGCCGAAGGTAATTTCCCCGAATGGGAAGGGGGTGTGTGATAGCCTTCTTACAAAATTTGCACTGTTGTAAGATTGTTAATATATGCACACGTTCCACAGATTGAGACATCTACAAAGCTTTACCGAAAAAAATAAGCTGCTTCTATTTAGATTGATATATATATATATATCTATATTTGTCAATCCAGTTCACTTATGTATTTGGCTGTTCCTTCTCAAGAGAATAACTCGAATAACCGTAATAGTTTGCCAGAGTGTTCTGGTGACCTAAAGCTCCTTCTGGTTTGCAGTCTTTCCTTGGCTTTTTATTGATGAAATTTCGAAAATTAGGGCATCAGGTATGCCATTTCCTTGCCTGAATTTTTCACGGACCCTTTTCCGAATAAGTACTGATATTCCCTTTCTTTTTATAAGGAAGTGTAATTTTTATCTGAGCGTGTATTTTCTTAAAAAAATTACTTTAAGTTAATTGAGCCAATGACAATGGAGATAAACAGATTCAGAGAGCTGTGAAAAAAAAACATTTCTCAACTACAAAGCGGAGCAGTAACTGAAATACACTTGATTAATACTCTCTGCAAAACATTGCATAGCTTTATAAAAAGCTGCAATTATCTCTGAAAATTCGGACCAACATATCACCAGTCCATGAAAATACAACCCAGGCTTGCAATAAAAACACTGCTGGGCCCAGCGAAAAAAAACCAGTTTCAAGAAACCATTGACGGTCAATAATTTCAAACTTAAGATCCGACTACCTGAGAGATTCAGAGAAAGTAAAGAACCTTACATTGTTTGTAAACTACTAGAAAACAGCTACATGAGCACAGTAAGAGGTCAAACAAAACTGAAGAAAGCCACCGATTGAACAGAGCTCCAGAATTGAAGAAAGCCGCCAAGTTGAAGAAAGCCGCCAAGAATACAGCATAATTTCAAAACGATCTCCAAATCGAAGCTTGCTCAAAGCCTACATGCAATGTCAAATGGTTTTACTGCAGAGCTATTCTAACGAATGCCACAAAGGCATCATATAAAAGCCGACACAAACTGTCATCACTATTAAACACTGACACCTCGGGTAAAGAGGTCAAAACTAGCAGACAGATTAAAAACACAAATGACCTGAGACTAAAGTCTGTATCATTTTGCAACGTTTAGAAGGCTTTTAATTCTGTCACCTCGAAATCTCCATATACCCGCTACAAATACATACATACATACATACATACATACATACATACTTTATTTAATGTGGATAGACTCTTAGCTTAAAAGCTAGTTTACAGGTATTCCACCTAATAACTAGTTAAAACCTAACAATTAAACAACACTAATATAACAATACATCAGATAAAACCACTGATTAAATACTAATTAAAAGTATTATTACAATATTACCGCCGCACGCAGAATCAACCAGGAAGCTAATCCTCAGATTTAAACAGTTGCCCGCGCAAAGGGGAAGAAAATAATTAAAATTAAATACCTTAACTAATCCAAGTGTACCAATGTGGTTAAGGATTTGGTGATAGCTGGTTACTGGTTCCACATGTGACTACATTGAATAGTTGGTATACCACTGACTGTTAAACTGATCCCTGGCTGCCACTGTCTTATATATGTGAATGTAGCACTTGCTTGAATTTATAAGCGCCTGTGGTGCATACTCAGTCTGGTTTACATTTTACAAACCTGTAGCCCCTCTAATCGCTCAGACTGATCCTTTTGCATCTGCCTTATCTTCTGTCTGAATTCTTTCTCTTTCTTCCAGTGCTCTGCTTTAAGTTCTGTTGTCTTTGATTTTCAAAAAGAAAAAATAGTTACTGATTATCCTAAATATTATTGCACTTTGGCCTGGAACAAAGTGGCCTCATAACTGATCAAGGCTCCTACGAGCCAACTTGTGAATACGAAACAACCTTCTGTGACTCTCCCCTCTCCTACACATTTTGCTCTACTGATAACCCCCCTCCCCTCCCCTCCCCAACCTTCTGCTCCCTCCAACCGTCCCCACAGGTAAGGCAAGTGACCAATACCTATCGTATTTGGAACAAGCAAAATATATGCTCAAGCCTTATGTACTGTTCAGCAGAATCATCAAGAAAAGTTTACAGCCAATGGAAAGATAGTGAAAGATAGTTGAATACAAACTTACTTGCTCATGCTGCTGTACACACCAATAGTAAGAGAGCTGTTTCTATTGCTTCCAATTCTGCCCAAGGCAGCCACAGCAACAGACCCTGGTTTGCCATCTTTAGGACTGTTAGTGTTCTCAGTTTTAGGAATTTTAACGTGTTTTGATTTCCTGTTTAAATTTCTAAATTAAATGAACAAATACAACACTTCATATAATAAGCAAAAACCTATCAAATTAGTCTTGAGGACAATATTTATTATTATATATTATTTTTATAACACTGAACACTCACACTTAGGGGCAATGTCACCTTTTTTAGTATCACTTGCTAACAAATATTCTACCAGTGTTCATAACCCAACATTAATTTTCTTTGGCTGTGGATGGCCAGGATGTAACTGGATTACAACTTGAAAAAATTGGCAAGTTCTTCATGTGTCTTGGGAAACTTGCTATAAATTAAAGTGATTGTAGTTTATTCTTCCTTCAAGGAAACACTTGATGTTTTCATCTCGGTGTTCCAAGATCAATTTTATGTACACGGGATATTTAATGCACTTTCAACCAAAAAACAGCAAAATCACTGTGGCATTACCCCTTTAAGACAGGAACCACCAAAGGGAATGGGTGGGAACTGGGAGTAACAGGTACATACCGGAAGTAAGAAGGTCATCCCCTCCCTCCAACTCCTCCACTGAATGCATGTATCAGTCAGTATTGTGTCTTTCATATACAGAAAAGTTTTACTAAGGGAGGGTGGGGGATTAAAAATAACAGAAAATACAGAAACACAAAATATCTTTTGGAAATTGAACTTAAATGCCACACCTATCTCTTCTGTGTTGGTCTTGATACATAATTATAAAAAAATAAACATTTTAAAATCAATTAACACTAAAATAATGTTGACTGGATGAAGGGATGGATGTGACTTTACTGCTTCTTTCTCACAACCAACAGGACTGTGTTGCAAAAAGGACACTCGATTTTTGTTGTTGACTCAAGTTCTGGAAGACTTCGACTGATGACCAGTAGTATAATACGCTCAACCTGTAACATAGCCAATCAGGAACGAGTATATAAAATTAGCATCTCATTAGCATAAATTAACTAGCCGGTCAGCCAATCAGAGGCCGAGTTGGAAAGGATGACAAAATGGTGTTGCATGAAAGTGAGGCAAATAAAACTTGGGGGTTCGGTTTGGGATGGGAGACCCTTTAAGGAGGGTGACGTCATGGGGTGCGTGGCCAGAGGCGGGAGACCGCTGACCGGAAGTGATCTGGTTTGGATTGCTGGCTCAGGGAAGACTGCTGACCGGAAGTGACTTTTTCAGATCGGGGGCTCGGGAAAGACCGCTGACCAAAAAAACCCCTTTTTTTGGATAGCGGGCTCAGGCCTCAGAGTGGGTCCCAGATCCCGCTCGGCCAGAGACAAACAAAAAACAGAAATAACACAAAAATGCATTTACCGTGAATGACCGAATTAGAGCTGCAACATCTATTTCAAACCTGTACTTGGGAGTGCGGCACTAATTCGGGCAGGGCGTTTAATCGGGCAGTGGCGCTAATTTCTAAACTGCTAAAAAACAAAATCCAGAATATAGAGGATCAAGTTGCAAACGTATTAAGTACTGGTTAACCCTCACTTTATTACACAAAAAAACGACGAGACAAAAGCAACTTGAAAGTCGATGTACAAATGCTCTGCAGCATCATTCAATGTTTTAATGTCAATGATGCAGTAAAAAAGTACAAACGACAAACAACTCAACTTTAAAGTCAATTCTTAAATGTTCTGCAGCTTCATTCAATGCAAATGTCAATGATGCAGTACAAAAAGATAAAACAATGAGATAAACTCAACTTCAAAGTCAATTCTTAGTGTTCTGCAGCTTTATTCAACGTCAATATCCTCATCACCGTCCTCATCACTGTCAATGACTTGAATGGGGTCATTGGCATCTTCAACGTCAGATTCTGTTATTTCGAATGGATTCTCGTCAGGCTCCAACAAAATGGATGCCTGAGTCTTAAGCATTTCCCTTCCAATGGCACAGGCTCTCCATCACAGAAGAAAATGATCTTGTCGTCATCTGACCCATTGACGGGCAAGTTGAGACCACAACACGGAAATGATTTCTTAATCTACTCTGCTGGGATAGCTGCCCATGACTTTAAGATCCACTGAATGACGGTTCTTTGTGATGGCGCTTTCAAATTCCCTGCAGCAGTTTCACTGTGGATGCCGACCTCACCCATCCAGTTGTCATATTCTTCTGTACAAGCTGCTTTGAACGGCTTATTCCACAGAACATCAGGGGCTTGAATATATCTCAATAATGCAATGATTGAACCACGCTGTCCTCCATATTGCATTCATAGGAATCCCATGCAAACTGCCGACAGCCGAACGCAAACGAACCCAGAATGTGGTTGACCCATTCATTTGTGAGTTCTGTTGTCATCCACGCACGCATGCTTAAAAACAATCAAGGGTTTTAGCTTTGTGCCATCGGCTTTGGCAGCTAAACAAACTGAGACCCGACTTTTCTCATGACCTGTGGATTTAAGTGTCAGTTTTCTTTCCTGCGGTATCGACAGTGGTTTCTGACACCATATTACACGAGACTGGCATCTCATCCATTGATACTAGAGGGGTTGTATTGAATTTTTGACTGCAGTCATCTTACATGCAATACGTAGGAGACAATCATCGCTATCACACGATCTGGATCTTTTTGGGCGACAGACATCTTTCTGCTGAGAGAAAGGTGATTGCAGCGCATGAACCTCCTCAGCTACCCAGTCGATGCTTTGAACTCCTTAGGTATCTCCTCGGCCTGAGCCACTTTAATCTCATCATACACATTCTGGGCTTTCTTCATGATCAACTTTCTTGATAAACGTTAACCTACTCGCCGACTTGAGATCCAGTCCAGGACCACATCATCAACAGTCTGGTATTGCAGTTTTTCTTCCCCTACCATCTACACGTTTGCGTTGTTTTCCTTGTGTTGTCAAACTGAGGTTTGAAATGGACACTCTTTGTCCGCCACTCTTGTACACGACGTTCATCAACATCATATTTTCTTGCAGCTGAACGATTACCACACATTTCTGCCTCCTCAATAACTTTTAGCTTGAACGAGAGAGGGAAAGAACGAAGTTTTTTACCTTTGTGCGAGGACGCATCCAAGTCTTCCTGAATCACAGATGCCATGATTCTAAGGAGGGTTTAGTGATACCTGATATCTGGTTTTCTGTAGTCCATCGTTTCTAAAACAAATGCTTGATAGAAGTGGAATAGAATCGGTGGTTTATGTAGTAGTTTTGTGTGATGCGTGACGAAGTGTAATTTCTTTGGTTCATCCGTCTGTTTTGCTCGCATCCGTTTTGTTCATTCATTCAAATATGGCGAGAACAAGTGGGTGGAATTTCATATGATTTACAAATTATCATTTGAATCTGTTATCTGCGGACACCACGTGTACAAAGGGACATGAACTCCCAAAGCGGATGATGAACTGGAATGTCACGAAGATACAAGAAAAGAAGCAAAGGACTACGATGGACATGCAGTTGGCCTCTTTAAACCTCCAAGCCGCGGGGAAAACAAGACTCTTGTGGGTCACGTACCCATAGAGATATCCAGCCTCATAGATTATTTTCTCAAGGCCAATGAATCAAATAGGGTTTCAGCTGTAGTGACAGGGAAGAGAAAGCGCGAGGTGGGACTGGTAGTCCCTGCAAGGTTCACAGCATGCACTGCAAATTGAAGACAAGTGCAAATTTTGGAATCAGAGCTAAACAAGTACAAGGCAAAGTTTGTGCATCTGGAACAAATATACGAACCAGGACTTAGGAGCTATCCAACCTACGTTAAACACTGTTAAGGTCATTGAAATGTCATTGCTTATCCTATTAGATAGCCTAATACATGTAAGTCACAAAATCGTGGAGTCAAAGAGTTAACATGCATAGAAGAAGAGCTTTTGAAGGAAAAAATGGCAACGGAAAAGAGCTATGCTGAGCTATCCAGTGATAATGGTCAGCACTGCAACATCTCGGCAAAGGAGCAGAGACAATATTATGAGACTCTGATTAGCAATTTGTTATCACTCCTTGGCACCACAACAAATGCCAAAGCTAAACTAGGTGTATACCTCAGTACAACGTACAAGGCCTTTGCCCAAATTACATCAAGAAAAAAGGCCAGCCATATGAGCAGAAGGAAGAAAGAGAAGGGAATCAGCGATAGTTAGCTTAATCCTTCAACTTGTTGATGAATTTACATATTTTCTTTGCTTTCCGGAGGGCTATAATAGCCATTGAAACCAACACGCAGTTTGTGAAGATGAGATTAACCTTAGGGCGTTAGAAAGCTTGAAGTTGCTTCTTTGCACTAGATGCCCTTCCAGCAATAGGACAAATTATGGACAAGCTTGAAAAGTGATAGTTAAGTACTGGTTGTTGGAAAAGTACTGGTCCTATAAAGTAGTGTTTTGTTGTTTTTTGAGTATTGCTGCTAATAGAGAGCCCTCAAAGGGGAGTGTTCAGTCCTCTCATTCTGAATACTGCAAGCGCATCACCTATTCAACTGGCTGCGTTTTCCACACCGCCAGCTAACAGTTCTGCCCCAGAACAAGTATCTCTTCAAGTGCAGTGGCAGTAAGTCCAGCGACATTCATTCCGGATGGAGTCGCAGCATCTAGAGACTGAAGACTGTTTACACCAGCCCATGATAGATTCCATCCCTATTACTGACTTAGAACATATTAAAAAGCATGTGTACTTAACTGTTCAAGACGGGTCAAACACAGCTGTTGATTTTCTTGATTTTATATTTCACTTGAATCGGGCCAAGCCACCAGAATTAAGTATACTGAGCTATCACTCGCACTTGTTTACAATCGAAGGATTTCATGTGAAAGCAACATGTGAGTATTTAGGAAAAGTTTAAAATTAAAAGCTCAGTAAGTTTATACTGGTGTTCTTGTAGTTCTGCATTGTTGTGGCCGGAACTTTCTGCTGTTACAATGTACCAGACCCTCCTTGTCGTGTTTCCATTCATCTTGATACAAAGAAACATTTTTCGGTGAAACGTAATAAAAAGGCTAACTTCTAGAAATCATTATAAATATGTTTTCATATTACTCTCAGACGCTCTTTCTTGCGGTTTTCCTAAATTTTTTCTTTATAAACAAGCAAATTGAAAACAACTAATAATAGAAAATCATAAACAAAAAGCCAACTCGTTGTTTTGTGTCAAACATGTAAAATGTTTCAGCTAATGGCTTGCATGCGTGACATCTTTGACCGAAGAATTTTACCGTGATTGAGCTTCATGACATTTGCATGCACTGTTCTCCACACCAGAGTAAGGTAAAGGGAAACTTTTGCAAATTTTATTCAGTTAACTGTTTTGGTCAAAGAGGGAAAAGGCTGAAAAACTACAAATGATTATAACTGACAACACCAGAGAGGCCGTTTTTTAAAAAATCGAAAACTGAATACAATTATTCTGCTCCCAGATGCACTGTCTAGCCGTGTCTGTTCGATTATTTATCTCTTTTTAGTAAAATATCGTTAAAAGTTATTCTTTGCTTATGCATAAACTCTGAAACAGAAAAAAAATTAACAATTTCATAGAGTGTAAATCGGCGGTGAAACTGAGAATTTATCGTGGATCGGCAAAAGCCACCGACTCGTTTCGTGATCGAAATCTTTCAGCTAATTACTCTTGCGGTTTGTTGCGGTTACGTCTCGAATCTGATCGCAGAACAATAAACATTCCAGAAATAATATTAGGCGTTCATGGTTTAATGGGTTTCACTGTAATATTTCTCTGACAGGTTCCTTTCAAATTACAAATACACTGAAAACAGCCTGACCTTTGTGACTGAAATCATCCTGCAGTCTGCAATTGTTTAGTGTGTAGCAACCCGCCACGATTAACTTTAGTTATTTGCGGGTTGCTAATATAATTTGTTTTATTATTATTTGTAAATAAATTGTTGTTGTTGTTGTTGTCTGTCTAAATCCAGTCAAGCAGACCAAGAGAATCCATCACAGCTAAAGTCGTTAACGAGAAACACAATGAGGTGGCCCGCCTAAAGATCGCCAAATCGCTTATCAAAACTTGAAGAGGGTTGATAAAGTCCATCAGCGCAATAAAGTCCATCAGCGCAAGTCGGAAGATACTGGGTTCATGTTGGATGATTTATCTCTGCCCCAAGGATAGAAGGGAGAAGCTGATAGCCCAACACATTTCACATTTTTTCGCAGAGAAAAAAAATTAATGGTCAGCGTTTGAACCTGGAATTGTCAGTAGAATTGCCATCCCATCCCACAAACCCATAATCTGAACCACTGTACAAGTTAAAATCACATGGTTGTGTTGCTGATTTGGGTTCAGTACTAAATTGTTGCATAGCCACACCTTTACCACAAGAAATCTGCCACATTTTGCATATTTAGATAGCGTGGCAATCTGTCTCGGATTTATGCCTCAAGATGAAGAACCACTGGCTGCCTCTATTCCCCACACCACAGGCCAACTCCGAGACCTTTTGGAACATACAAAGGAGCCAGAAAACAGAGGAATTTCAAGCTCCTGCCTAGTGATTTGCAATTCAGGAGACCATTGTCGGAGCTGTGGTCGACTGAACACTGTAAATGCCCGGGTTAAAAAAAAAAAACAATGGCAGGCCCTCCATAAACGAGAAATGCAATAAGCGGTTCTCTCGAGGGAGGAGTTGCTTGATCAGCTGAAAAAAGAAAAAATGAAAAGAAGAAATGCTGAAAAGAGGAAGAGTTATTGGCGGTAAAACTTTAACTGCGAAGCCCTGGTGGTGGAGATGAGGACCATGTTGACCTCACGAGTATGTTTAAGGATACACAAAAAGAAAGCGTTCCTGAGGAGATGGCGTGCCTATGAGAGCAGCAAAGCCAAATCATACAGACCACCAGCAAACATGGTTATAGGTGGCACCCAAAGTGAGCACCCCTACCCCACCCTTCACTATAAACATATAACATCGAGATGGAGTCAAATCTCTAAGAACAAATGGACGATTTTATTATTACAAGACAACTCAAAAATTGTTTTAGAAAGTTAGTCCTTAACTTGCCAAATCAACAATCTTTAGGCCTTATGACATAAGGTGGGTAAAAAATACAAAATTATGCACCATCTTCGGGGCAACTTGTTTGGCAAAAAAGGTATCACATTTTCCAATTTTTTAAGACAAACAGTTATTTTAAATTTTGTCAATAGATGTTTCCTAGTACAATAAGGTATAACACCAAACGTCCTTAATATCTGTTATAAACATACTTGTTTTTATTTTTGTTTGTTATGGATTGCAGGATTATCAGATTGTGCATAGATTTGTACTGTAAGAACCCACATGTGCCAGACCTGCTGAGGCAGTTCATCAAGTTGCCAAGCAACAACACAATCAGGTGAATATCAATAATTATCTAAAGTTGATATACACTGTAATACCTAATACAAAACACACAATCAGTGTGCAAAGAAATTGTCTGAAAGCCTGGGACTAGTGGATTCTCCTGTCCGGCTAGTGGATTGTTTTCTTTCGCTTACCTGATGGGGCAAGTGAAGTTTTATGCGGGTATTTAGTTTCAATTGTAAGAAAAGTTAAAAGAAAATTAACGATATGAAAACTACATGACGTTTCGATGACTTCATGTCATCATTCAGGCTAGTACATCCTAGTTGCAGCTTGCCTGAAGGTAAAGCTGCACAGCTGATTTTTAACCCGTGAATATGTGCATGCGTAATGAACGGGTTATCGCTAACAGACATATATGCAAATAAGCACTCGCTCACTCCTTCCATCAGCTGTAAACTTGGTGACGTAATGCTTTGTAACAAGAATAATATGAATCCAGCGATAACAATAACTAAATTGTTGTAAACGAATATAAACAACAATAAGCTAAAAGATGTTTCGCATTTGGAATCTTTAATGCAACGTTAAAATCCATCTAAAAGTATTTTTCAACCGACACGCAATTTGATGCACATCTACCTTGAAGAAGTTAAATTTATCCTGTTATAAGTCAGTGATCACAGTGGCTGTACGGTGTAAAGCGCAGAATGATAGACTCTCGGTGTAACTAATCGATAAACTGATAGCCCAATAAAATCGATATTAATCGATATTAATAGATTCTGATCAATCGATTTTTATCGGAAATCGATAAAAATCGATACCATTTTCAGTTGTGACTATCGATTTTATCGATTCAAATCGATTTTCATTGATTATTATCGATTTCTATTAATTAATCTCGATGATGAGTCCTTATTCCCGTGTCTTAGAACAATGAATGCCAAGGCTTCTTAAGTCTGTTATGAATGTCCTTGCTGTAACGGCGGTGATAACAACATCCAGAGCTACAGGTACGTTTAACACCACCACCAACTCTCCATCTGCCTACAAGTCCTTATGAAACATTCAGCTTATGCTGAATCTTTAAGAAATATGTTAAAGTGCACTACCTAGACCACCTACCATTTTGATCTATCCGCTATTGGCCATAGAAATGGAACAAGCTCTCCTTGAATGTGGCCCAGTTGCCCTCTGCTTGCCTCTACATCAAACAAGCATTCATGGTATCCTTTCACAACACAATGAATTTTCATTTTCACTGTCTCTACACGGCCATGCACTACCGATCGAGACATGCTGACAATTGATTACTGTAATTCTGTAATTCGAACCAAGTCTATAGTGCTATTGGGGCCCACACTCTAGTCGTTAATAATCAATAAAAATTGATACTGTTTGGAGTGGAAAAGTTGTGACTATCGATTTTTATCGATTTTTATCGATTACCGATATAAATCGATAATAATCGACCGATCTAATCGATTAATATCGATTTATCGATCAGCTTTCCGATGATCAATTTTGATTGATTAGTTACGCCGGGATAGACTCCAATGCACTGCACGCTCAAACGGTGAAATCTGCGATTTTCGATGCCATCAAAATTACCGAACATTGCGTAGTGAATAAGAATCTTACTGCATCGTCCCAAGTCGTGTAAATGAAAGTCTGTAACTGTTATTGTTCTCTTTTTTAATTATAAGTCTATCGGTTTTAATGATTTTTTCGTAGTGTTGCACTACCGATGGACAGGTTTTGACATCCAAAGTCAATGGTCTTATGGGCTCACAGTTTCCCAAGTGTGGACGGGCAAAGGTGCCAGGAAATGCAAAGAAAACTATTCTTTGCGAATCGACTTTCAACCGTTGGAATCAAACGGATAACCCATAGCCAGTTCGCCGAATTGTTGTTGTTAAAGAATGTACAACAGTTGCATCCAGCCGTGAGAATTATGAAACAGCAAACATGCTGGAGATTCAAATATTTCAAAAACTGAATTCATGATGGATGCATTAATGCCATACATTATTAATTTAACAACGAAAGTACAGCCTAGCTCCAAGACACGCAACTTAAATGCAGAATAAACTCTCAGAAGTCAAAAACAATTGTAATATGCCATTATTCTATGGAATCATTGACACTATCTCGGAAGCCATGCTAACAGCAGACTTGCGCTCACACAAGATCACGGACTGAGAAATTAAGTCAGTGATCCTAGCATTCAGCGACTACTACTGATCTTGCAAACTATGTGCCAAAGAAACAATATTGTTATGCCCAGATCTGGCAAACATACGATGGCATAACTTACTTTTGGTCATGCACCACGTATAATATAATACCGAAACTCCTGTATGTAAACAAAAACAAAGGTGTGGCTGACTAGGGTCCTTTAAGGTCATTCCCCTGTTCTGCACTGCGCAACTCTACTGCGCATCCTAATTGGCAACTTCACCTCCCACAAACAAGCTCAAATGACGCTATCTTTCCAAGATGGTGGCCTTTCACAACGGGCGCGTTAGGGACAAAAAAGGCTGTTTTCGGCGTGTAAGAGAATGCGAACATCGACAGGATTTGCAGATCCAATGTAAACGAAAATTTGAAGTGGGTGAAGATGTTGAGAGCGCTAATGATCGTAGAAGTGATTTTGAGCTGTCGGGAAGACGCGTTGTTAAGTTGGATTTATTGGCGAAAGTACTCGATGAAGGTTTTAAGGCATACAGTAATCCGCTTCAGCTCTCTGTTTTCATGAAACAGTTGCTGGACTTGGCAGCCTCTTGTACCTATCTTGTGCAAACGGTGAATGTGGAGAAATAAATGTGTGTAGAACCAACAAGACTCAACGGGCCGGAAGCATTCAACGAGGGAGGCTCATATTTGATGTCAACACAAAACTTGCAGCAGGTATGTAGGTTCGTTTATTTATTTTGTTGTTTGTTCACAATCACTTCACGGACTCAATATAATACCTGAATGCCAAATGCAATTTTGTCTTCTAAAGAATGTTTGTCGAACAATCAGAAAATGTTATTTTATATTAGTTGTAACTACACGCGTACAATTGTTAGTATTTTTAGTAATATCTGCTGTCACATAAGCTAAGAGCTTTAGCCTTCCTTTCAAAGAAATGATACAAAGTAATTTTGTTCATTCGAAAGTAAAATGAAATAAAATAATAAGTTTAATAATAAATTTCTTTATAGGAATGTTACATGCCAGTATTGAATGCACTGTTGACATCGATTAGCCTGCCTTCTGTGGGTGAAAATACACTGAAAGCGAGGTAGTTTTGGGTATGCATTGTCTCAAAACAAGGGTAATGTTTAAGGCTTACAGAAAAACCTGAGGGCAATTGTTGCTCACGCCTTTGGGAAGCATGACAACTGCAGAGCAGCCAGTGCACCTTGGTGTGGCTTCCTACAAGATCCACACACATACATGTACAAACACAAGTCACTCCCACATGGCAAGGATCTGCAAGGTGACAACCTACAGAAAGACCTTTCCACCGTGGTTGAAATCTTTGTCAAGAATGCTGACAAACTTGCCCTAAGTCAAGCTAACGAGTCCCTCTGTTTCATCGTTGTAATTAAACCAAGTCAATCGAGGAGTTCGCTTCTTGAAACAGATGATTGCATAATCATGGTAGTCGTCGAATGCTCCGTGCCTGACTGCACATTCGCAACAGAGGATGTCTCTGAGGCTCTGGCAATTGCCCTCATCACAAATCACGACCTATCCCACCGCGTCCCGACGCCTACAGCACCCACAGCAAGCAGCGGCCCGAAACTAGAGCGGCCCAAAGTCAACATCGGAGTCACGATAGAAGAGTGGAATGTCTTCACGAGATGCTGGGAGGTTTTCAAATCAGGCTCAGGCATCAACAATGCTTCGGCGCCCGCCCAGCTCTTCCAGTGCGCAGGACCTGAACTTGGGGACAGCCTTCTTAAAGCCAATCCAAATGCCGCTTCTGAGAACCTGACCGAACTGCTGGCCGCCATGCGCTCCTTAGCGATAATCCCAGTCGCCACTTGCGTGCTGCGTACAGAGCTTCTCCAGTTGCGGCAAGAACGTGATGAGCCATTCCGAACCTTCACAGCTAAAGTACGGGGAAAGGCGGAAACTTGCTCCTATACTACTTTGTGCACCTGCGGCGCTTCGGTCGACTACACCGACCACGTCATCCGTGACGTCATCCTAAATGGCCTTTACGACTCTGACATCAGAAGGGAAGTGCTGGGCATAGCGGGCATACTAGAGAAACCAGTAAACGAGTTCATCGCATTGGTAAACTAAAGAGATGGCACGTAATGCCCTCCCTTCCCCCTCGTTCTCAGCTGTATCCTCCTTCGTGAAGCAAAAGACATCGCCACCGAACCACGCCCCCACTCCTTCTCAAGCGGATCGGGCGAAGGAAGCAACATGCCCCGGCTGTCACATCACCTTTAAGATAGATATCCATTATTGCTTTGCTGACAAAGTAGCTGGTACACTTGTTTTTACACTTTCATAACAGTTTTGTTTGTACAGAAGACGTTTTTCTTGTGTGATTGCATGAACGTTGTGGTATGATCTATGTGTAATAATTTAATCAGTGTACAACTTTTAACTG
Source organism: Cladopsammia gracilis (assembly GCA_022457155.1). Classification (NCBI taxonomy): domain Eukaryota; kingdom Metazoa; phylum Cnidaria; class Anthozoa; order Scleractinia; family Dendrophylliidae; genus Cladopsammia; species Cladopsammia gracilis. Next base: position 589,579 of record JAJGOT010000112.1, read on the forward strand.
AGACAAATGATCGTATCTTATTACATGAAATTTTGATGACGCACAAATTTCTTGAGCCCGATTATGTAAAAAACTGCTGTTAAAAAATGACCAGGACACAAATCATTTTTGGGTAGTTACAGTTTTGTTCTGCTGTTATTCAATAACACTTAGCAACCTCTACAAAAGCTGTACTGACCATCGCAAAATTAGTGCGAGTAAGAATATGGAATCGTGAAACTTAAGTGTCGCGAAATATGCGCCCTTCAAAATCGCGAAATTAATGTCTCGCGAAAATTTCATGTAATAAGGTAATCTACTACTTGATCTTCCAAGCCCTAATACAACATGAATTTGAAATTATTTTATAAGGGGGTCTCCTAGATAAGCATAGAAAGGCTTCCGAAACTTTCTGATCAATATTTTAACTACAGTGATGGATTAAATATTGTAGTGGTGAAGATTTTAGGCAAATAAATAAATAAATGTATGTTGATGCAAACCACTAGTTCCCAGGCAAATGTGTGCATAGCAGTTTGAACTTCTTGGTGTTAACAAAATGGATCATGACTTCTGGGAACAAAGTTGTTTTTCTATGGGAGAGCTGTTGATTTCTATGGATCAGGCATGTAAATGGAAAAAAAAAGAATTGCATAGAAGAGCTTTATTTCTATGAAAGAGGGATGTTATTTTTTCTTCAGATCACGCATTGGGAATGACCTTTCACACTTGTGCCGAACAGTTTGATTCTTACAGAGCACCACTATCAGGGTTGCCACTTATTGGAACCTACAAAATTCCCTGAATTTTCCCTGACCATGCTTGTGAACCCTGACTATATTTTTAAAGAAAGATCAATACTTTTAAGAAACAGTCATATTTTGATAAAGCATCCCTTGTGGGCCAACATATTATTTGACACTGAGACAAAATCCTTAATGGACCTGTATGAAGTGAGCACCCTGTGTTAGTAGACACCAGAGAATCCCCATTTGAGTGTCTGCTAATACAGATTTTATCTGATGTGTGCAGTTATCAAAATATTGTCGTAATGGAAATTTAATCATCTGCTGCACTTGTTAAAAATGAAAACAAAGTGAGAGCCTCATGATATGTGGTAGGATACTGGATACTCTCCATCGCCATTAAATATTCAAAATACTCTTGGAATATACTCTCTTCCTCATCATACTGGCATTCCAACTTCATTTCATCAATTTTCTCTTGTGGGACAGGAATGAGGCAGTCAGTCCCATCAGAGTTCTCTGGCAGAAAGAACAAAATATCCGGTACTCCTGCAACTGTTTCATGGCGTGATTGTCTGATGTAGTGTGTATTCCAATATTTCTTCATGTCATCTAAAGCACTTTGCAGGACACCACTGAAACAAAACCAAAGACACTCCTTATGTAACTCTTTTTCGAGATCCACTATTCCCTTGTCAACTAAATCCTTGAAAAAGTTGATCCACCAGCTTGACATTGACTTTCTGAAATGAGACCACCAGTTTTCTATCCTCTGATTTCTGGTGGAACTTCCATACCTGTGAGCAAGCTCACCAGAGAATGGTGCGTCGTCAGAACGAAAGAAGCATTGCATACCTGCAATAATTCCATTTTCAGTTCCATAATCAGAGCGAACTAATAATGGACATCCTTTGTGTTCTTGCACACATTCCAAATACATCTTTGCAGGAACAGAGGGTAAGTTATTAGACCGGCAAGTTTCAAGCCACATGACTTTCCTGCTGTAACCATCCACAGCTGCATGAATGGGGAAACCGAATGGTTTCAACTTGTCATAACCTGAAGATTAGAAATAACAGAATAATGCTACCGACCACCAACTTAAAACATTTTTGGTTGAAAAGCTGTGAACAAAGGTCTGGGCATTTTAACATCATAATCTCACCATCAATGTGCCAACACTGGTTAGGTCCATGTGAGTGATATATCCTACGATGTAGTTTGTTTCTCTTCCGTGCTTTACTGGCATCTGGATCAAGTTCATGGAGAATTTGAGCAACCAGCCTTCTTGGTACATGTAAATGGTGTTTGATTCTAAGCACATGCCACATCTTCCTGTAGCCAGCGAGCTTCCCTGGCCCTTGCATTTCCATTCTAATGATGTTTCGAACTAAGTCTTCATCAACAATGGTTTTCCTTCTCACAAGGTTATAGCTATGAAGTCTCCTTTTTAGGGTGCGAACACCGGTGTGCGACACTTGCAGACTGCAGACCTGCAGACCTGCAGACTTGCAGACTTGCAGACCTGCAGACTTGCAGACCACCAATTTTTGTGTCTAGTGCGAAGCACAGACACTATGAGAAAACGCTAAAATCCTCTGGTAAGTGCTTCATATATGGCAAATTATTACGTCATATGGATAAAGTTTCACTGAGGTTTCTCCTACGTGACACATTACATGAAGCATTCTTTACAGGGTACCAGGAGGGTAATATCATCGATAATCACTCGTAATTTCTTCGTGACCCGAAATAAACAACCTATGACAATCGGAACCAATCGAATGTGTATTAGTAGAGACGACAATTGCGTCAAACACCATGTACTTTGCACGACAACTCCCGACAACTGCATGAAGTCTCTTGACGATTTGCTTTCGTTGGTTTCTTCGACGGTTGTCCTATCGGTAAGTTACCTTGTAGTTTCTTTGTGATGAATTTCTTAAGACATATTTTGTCAGTATGCCACAGCTTTCGAAGTATGTGTCAGTGCGGCCGAATGAAAGGTTTCGAAAGGTGCTTCAAAGTTGAAGATCAAGGTACTTGGCGCTGACAGAATCTCCATGCTGCAATTTTGAGAGCGACTCCTGCAAAGAGGATACAAATTAAGCTTTATGAGCGCCATTTGGCGAAAGAAAGATCCCTCCGGGGATTAAATGAGTCCCATTTGGGGAAAGAAAAGCCCGTGAGGGATTAAATAAGCCCTGTCAGGGAAATGTAAACGGCAGAAAATATTTCGCCGCTGAAGGATTTAATGTGAAAACACCTTTCATAGGCCAAACATATGCGAAAGCTGTGGCTGTGGCAAAGTCATACTAGAACTCGTAATCTTGTTAAATATCACGCAAGGGTCGTTTTTACTGAATCTTACCATGCGATGGTTAGCACTGAGGAGGTGTGCTCGCCGTGTGAGAGAGAATTTGATAGACATTGCAAAGTACAGGTAAAACGTCATAGAGACCGAGAGCCGTCAAGATTACCGATAAAAAAGATCATAAGCTCCATGAAAAAGAGAAAAGCTAGACGCAAGCTGAAGCGCATTTTATATACAACAATACTATAAAAGAATAGAATTCAATCTACACTAACACATATGCATAGTGATTCATCCGTTTCATAGACATCGATTGTGTAGCATATCTTGATAACATGTACCATACATTCATTTACCAGACAAATTAAATTTCTAGTATCACAGATGCCAAGCCAGTGTTTCTGCATAATAGGCCATTTGCACGATGAAGTCATATGACTACAACTACCAGAATCCTTGAGTTTTTTGTTTTGTAGTGCAAATTAGGGCTATTGTTATTTAAACTGCACTGGGATTACAAAATTTAAATAAGAAAAGAAAAACGAAATTAATTCTGGTAGTTGTAGTCAAATGACGCCATCATGCAAATGGCCTATTATGTTGAAGAATAAAACACAGAATTAATTACATGTACAAAGTCAATAACATTAGTGTAAAGTAACTGATCTTTCCATGCGGTTACCTAAAATGACAATACAATTTTGAAGGTTATCTAGCTTTGCTGGTAACCTTGCTCACTACTATGTCTGCATTTTATTTTCTTGTTAATTGTTTTCCCCTTCATTTCTTCTAACAGTAGCAAACAAATTTCTAGTCACCCAGCAAAACAGCAATGACTTGATGTATTAATCCTTTTAATTCTAAATACCTTTACCTTCTTTTAACTCTTAGTATTAACATTAATAGTTTAATGTAGTATCCAATTTTCCCTTCAGCTTGTTACTAAAAAATGGACAATGAACTGGTTGGTTCACAACATATCTCCTGGTTCGACATGTAAATTCAAACAGAAACAGAAGTTATCAGAGGGGTGTGCATCTCAGCAGCAAAACACAACGACTTCAAAAAGTTCAATGAGCAGAAAACCTGATCCTAAATGTCAACACTGGCTACAAGAATTATGCATGTTTTCTAAAAAGATTACCAGTTTCTGGTTAATAAAAATGTTGTATTCTACATTCCTCCTTTGTAATCAGTGTTCTTTGCTTATATACTTACAATTGCAACAATACACTCTTTTACAGTAGCTTACAGTAACACCCTCATTAATAGCACTTTAAAAAACTCTTCAATTATCACCATCATGTTCACAGCTACACCATTTTTTGAAATCTTAACAGTTTAGAAAAGTTTTAATTGCGTCAACCAAAGACTTCAAACATTATTTCAAACGGGGTGTTGATTTAGAGAATTGTGTAAACAATACAACAAACAATAAAAAAACGATGTTGATTACTGCAACAACTCAACATGCATAGAAACAACTACCTAGCACTAGACACATGTATGCAATCGCATACCTATTTTTTTGTGTGACGTCGACAAACCATGTGACATTGTATCACAAGACTTTGCCATGCGCACAACGAAATTCATCCTCGCGCCAAAACAAGAGATCACTGAGTTGTCAAAATGGATCGTTCAGGTGAGCTTAATTTTTGTGCAGCCTTGTTTCTTAATTTTCTTTTGGGCCTTAACTGTTAACTGACTTGTTCTAACGGTGGCAGTGTGGCTAAAATAGAATCAACAAAGACTATATTAAGCGAAGAGCTGTAGAAGCTTCGGTAATTTGTTGCTGTGTACGTTCCGTTCTCCATCCGATTAAATATTGTCTTCTATTTTCACAGAGGAAGAAGATAAAGACACTAAGTTACAGGTTAGTTGTAATAAAAAGCTAATTAAATAAATGTTTCCATTATTACGGCTCAGGCCCGGTAGCAGCGAAAATGTAACTAATACAACAACGACGGATTATTCAATTCTCTGTAATGTATCGTAAACAATCAATGCTGTCAAGTACATTTTGCACACTCACCTTGGCTACATAACTTAATTCGTTCTTATTTTTGTAACAGGATTCAACGAAGAAAATTCCACTAGTAAAGTGATCGTAGAAATCTTTAAAATGTTTCAATTCTTATTTTCTGAGACACGAGACTTCAACAAAATAGCAATCTTGCGTTCCCACGTGAAACTGTTGGAAAATGTCAGAATTTGCATATTTTATGTTTCACCGAAAGCGCTTCTTACAGTTTAGCCGCATCAAAGTCGAAGTTAAGTCAAATTACTAGCCTCTTAATTGAAAATATATTCATATTTTTAGAGTGTGAAATGTATTGGCATTTAAAATGTCCTATACTGATCCCTGGTATTTCAGCAAAATATCCATCTTGCATTCCATTGTACATAGCTTTTTAACTATTACTAGTAATTATTTATTTATTTAATTTAATTTTTAGAATGTCCCCATATTAGAAAGGGAGATTTCTCCCTGGCTAGGCGGTCTTTGACATTTAAATAAAGTTTTATCATTATTATTATTATTATTATTTTTAGTATTATTATTATTATTATTATTATTATTATTATTATTATTATTATATTCCAGCTTGCAGTCAAAAGTTTCAAGGCTATTTTAAGGGGCGGACCATTAGAAATCGGGGGAGGGGGGGAGGGGGGGAGGTGACAATTCCGAAAAAAAATTTCCTGCAAGGAAAATTTGTCCCAAAAAAATTCCTGCAGGCAGTCCACCCTGACTTCCCAGTCACTTTCCACAAAGAAAAAAATTCCTGCAAGAAACTTCGACTTAAAAAAATCGTGTGCTGAAATATTTTTGTCCCCCCTCCCCCGATTTCTAATGGTCTGCCCCTAATCTAGGTCCATCCACATCGGAGAAACACTTAAGTACTAACTTTTTAATTACTAATGATTTAAAAAAATTATGCTGTTAAAGCAAGATGGGTTTGAGGGTAAATGATATAACACCTATCAATGTTAAGCCCAAGGGGGGAGGGGTTCGGTTAACCTGGGGAATGTGAATTGAGGTTTGAAACAATCTTTGTTGCCTGAGGGCGGGGGATTTTGATAATTTTGACCAATCAATCAATCCCTGAGGTGGGGTAATTGCGTGCGAGACATCTGTGCTACACAAAATCAGATTGTTTGCTGTAAAGGTTTTGCTTTCTTCAAAAAAAGTCTCTTTGCATGACACGGTCACGTGACCTTGTCAATCATTTTAAACGGTCGTGGTACAGAACAGTGCAAAAAATGAAAAATATGAAAGTGGCCAAGTTGAAGCCTCCTAATGTTGCTGAGTGAGTTTTTATAGGATAAACAGACTGCGGACTCTTTTGGTGTTCTTGAGGAAATTTCTAATCTGTCAATACAATCGTTCTTCGAGGAGACGAATACTCTGGCCGTCATCTGCCGTTATTGTGCGCACGCTGCTGTTGAGATTGTTGAAATTTCCCTTATCCTCCATCAAAAAGATAAATTTTTGTTTAAGATGGTGCAGGGCTTGGCAACAAAAAATGGGATTCCTTTAATTAAGTAGCCATTGGCTTTCTCCAGTTTAATGAATACCATATGTTTACTGTAGGTAGATAACAATGAACTCATGATGAAAGAATCTGATAGAGGGGACCAGTAAGTCTATTGCCCGTTTCTTGTTGTGAAATTAACATGTAACTGTAACACTAGAATAACTAGGCAAAAGTACGTGTTTATTTCCGGAAAATTGTCAAATTTGATAAATTAATGATACATTATTTACCTTTTTACAGCGGTCATTCTGGGAATAGTGATTCGGAGAACAGTGATTCTGAGAACAGTGATTCCTCCGAGTCAACGTTAGAGGAGTTAAGGTAATTTTTTTTAATTTTTCGTGATTTGGTTTTTGACACGTAATAGTTCTGATCAGAGACCAAAATTAATAGCAACATGAATACAACAGAAACAACCACAAAAATGAAAATAAAGTGTCAAGAGCAGTTTTCAATCGAGTGCCGTTAGACCAAAACAAGGTTATAACCAATCACAAAGGAAATAGAGCAATCCATTGTCCATGACAGAATTTAATTAAACATGAGAAAAATGCCGGAGGATGTCACGATTGGTTTAGTTTTACTTCCTGTTGTTGAGAAACTAGTGTGTATTCCTTTAACCAATCACCAGGCATAAACAAAAACAGAGTTAATGAAAAAAAAACTTTTGACACTCAATGAAAACCGGTCTCACCCCATTCCAATCAAACCAGCAGTCTAATGAAAGCTAGTGGCAAGGAGACTTCCCAAAAGGGGTTACACTTACTGACTTAATTACCCCGGCTACGGAGCGCTATTTTTCCGTTAAGATTTTTCGCCTAATGCATTAAGTAATAAGTACAACATAATTCCTTGCTTTTTTTTCAGAGTCTCATCTAAAACAAGCCAATTATTAACTTTGAACATAGAAGACGTGAAGTACCTTCATGGGAAAATGTCTCTTCCATACGCGCCAATTAAAGACAATTTGGAGTCAGAAGAGGTGGTGAAATTTCTCATCAACCCTCCCAGCTACATAATCTGCAGGGATAAACCATCACTTTGTCAATCAGATGCCATTTTTGTTGTCGATAGAGACCAGCTTAAACATGAATTGGACTTAAAATCGGATGAATTTTCATGGAGAAACAACGGAACAAAAACAACAACCATCAAGGTAAACGGCAAGAGATACACTTTATCGAAAACATATTTTCTTCATGCCAAGTATGGCAAGGGATTTAGGCGTCGTATGTACAGTGTAAAAGGGCGTGACGGCAAGCAGCATCGATACTCGCTCTTAACATACACTTTCAAAGACGAAAAACATTCAGTCACTCCCAGCAAGAAACAAAGAACACAGCCGTCAACCCGGAAAACAATAGTTGCCAAGCTCAAAGGGAAAAGTACACGAGACGTGTACGGAGAAACACGCAGCGAGAGTGGTGGCGTTTTATCGGTGCAAAGTGTATCATCTATTCCGAAATCCGTAAAACAAATTCAAAAAATTAAGGAACGTTCAAGAAAGAAGAGGGACCCTTTGGTAGCCACCAAAAGCACTCACAAAGACGAACTTCACGCGGTAATGCTGAAGTGTATAGAAGACAAGCTGGATGTCAAGGAACGAAGCAGGTTTGTTCGTTATGTTCAAGGGGCACCACAACCCCTCACGTTTTTGGCTGACGAGCGCCAACTTAACGAAGTAGCCTGTTTTTGTACAAATCCGTCAGACCCCGCAATTTTAAGTGTGGACACAACGTATAACTGTGGGCAGTTCTACGTTACACCAACAACCTATCGCCATAAACAAGTCATCACTAAGCGAACAGGGAAACACCCAGTGATGATCGGACCAACACTTATCCACAAGCACAGGGATGAAGAAGCGTTTGAGTACCTTGCCAGCTCCATGGTTAGAACAAATCCAAAACTGGTATCACTTCTGGCCATAGGAAGTGACAGAGATAGAGCGATAAAGAAAGGATTAAGCTCTCAATTTCCAAGTGCTGTGTTTGTAGCCTGCAAGAAACACTTTGAAGATGATTTACAGCGTAAGCTTTCCGAGCTGGGTATCAATGACAGGGCGAGAAAGGAATTCATGGCCGACATTCGTGGTTCAGGGGGTGACTCAACAAAGGGGTCTGTTAGATAGGGAAAGCGAGATGGAATTTGATAAAGACCTCGCAGAGTTCAAGCCTATCTGGGATACACGGGAGTGTGAAGCAAGGGACACGGATAATCCAAAGTTTCACGACTGGTTTTGTCGATACCAAGCACAGGATGCAAAAGAGATGCTGCTGTACCCTATTCGGCGTGACCTTGGATTAGGTCATGAACACTATTACAACAATGACCCGGAGTCCATGCATCGCAATCTCAAGATCCGACAAGATTACAAAGCTTCTGACATGCCAACCGTTTTGGAGAATATTCGCAAGGAGAAGGATATCCAGGCACCTTTTGTTGAAGACGCCATAATTGGTGTTGGCCCATACGAATTGGCTTCTCCATTCAAGCAATTTCAGGTGGACACACATGAGTGGACCTACAAATGGTCACAAAGGCAGCGGGACCAGCATTTAAAAACTTTCCACCGGTCAATTGAGCTGAAAAGGGAGAAACACATTATTGTGATCGATCCAGATGATGAGGCAAGTCCAACTGTTAGTCAAAAGAACGACCCCCCGTGTGAACTTTCCATTCTTTCAGAAGTTGATTCTGAATTGCTCACGGATGGAAGATGTGATCATAGCGATCCCTCTCGTGCCTCTACAACTAATTGTGAACTGTCTGTGCCTTTTTCTGAAACCGGACTATTCCCAGTCTACAGGTTGGTATATGAAAAAGCGGTTCGACTTTCTGAAAGTAACAGTATTGTAAAAGCTCCAGGGAAGCACGAAGGATATCTCACGGAGAGCGAAGCTGGAACGGCACCAAACTTTGTACAACTAAAGAAGGATGGATGCTGTGAGTGTCAGTGCCAGGCCTTTAAAGTGTCGTCCGTATGTTCCCATGCGTTAGCTGTGGTGCACATTGCTGGATGTTTAGATAAGTACCTTGTTTGGTATCACACTAAGAGTGGAGGAGTTAACCTTACGGCAACTGCATCAATTACTGCACCAAAGAATTCGGGAATGAAGCCTGGGCAGAGAAAGCGGCAACGATCAAGGCAAAAGAGAAGTAGCGAACCACAGACGGAGGAGTATTCTGAAAGGCGACCATATACTCAGTCTTCAAGCGATGCAGGCCTAGTGTACACGCTGAAGTGGCTCTCGACATTGACTGCACGTGTCTGCTATGGGTGTGGTGGGCAACTGAGAGAAAGTATGTCCAACGTACCAGTTGCCCCTTTCGATGTTGTTTTGACCACGAAGGAGTACAGATGCTGGTTCGACAAAAACTCCAAGAAGATGAAAATAACAATTAAGCCAGATCCACGCACTATCATATTAACCCGAATTGTGTTCGGAAGAAGAATCCTCATTTTGAGGCCACAAAGCATCTTCAAGTAACAGCCGAGGATCGTAACAAGCTCCTCTCCAGCCACAAGCAGCTTCTGCAACAAAGTTTAAACATTCTCATTCAATAAGGAACTGACAATCTCATATGAGTTATAATGCAGCGGTAGTGAAGTGGTGTTAGAGGCCAGACCATTAGACTTCTGAGCTTAGAGGGGTAATTAAGCTTGCGAAAAATCCCTCTTCAAGCCTTTGTTCTTTTAATACCCTATTATGTTTTTTCATCGAATTTTTCCTAATGCTTTGGTGTACAATATGTAGCACTGAAAACTCCATGGAACATTTTTTTTTCGTTCCATGTATGTTTGCGGAATGTTTCTTTTCTAAACTCACCTAACCCTTCCCCTCTAACTTATAAGTCACACGGTTAGTCTTACAAAGAACGGCTGTGTATATCGACTTTTGTGTTCCTACAGATACTCTAGTTCCTTTTCTATCTGTTTTAGTAAAACGTTGTATGGGGTGCTACTTTTACTAGTAAAGTGCCGTTAAGGTTATTAAATTTATACTTTCCAGCAGGCTTCTTGTTAAATGTCACCAATCGCAATATCAGTGTTGCTAAAATAGACAGTTGATAATTTTGTTTTGCTTTAATTTTTAAAAAGAAAAAAAGAAAAGGAAAATCAATATATTTCCAAAGTAGCATCCAGTTATTGTCAATTTAACCTTCTTTATTTTCAAATAATGTATTTTCGAGGGTACTTTGACATGTAAAAGTGGTATCCCAACAAAGTTAACTGCAGGTTTATATTATTTCTAGTCATGTACTTTGATGTTAGCTGTCAAAGTCCCCATTAGGGAAGGTGTACTAGACCAATTTAACACAAGTGTGCAAGCCAAAGGATTTGGTTTAGGGCTTATGAATAGACATATCGTTGAGTTTTAATTCTTAGCACAAGAAAGCACTTAAAACTCTCATAAAAACACAGTGAAAAGCTGAACGATTTTCAAAATCGGCACGAACAGTGTTAGTAGCATTTCGTAAAAACAGTATTGGTTACCTGAGGTTTGCAAGGGGTTATGGTTAAACCTACATCCGCCATGTTTTTTCGAACTATAGATTGCGGATAGGCACTATATTAAAAACCACAAGTGCGCCGAATTCAGACAATTGAAAAGGCGGTTCAAGTTTACAATGAAGTGATATGAAGACCGCCTCCAATCTAAAGAATCCGTATATAGGACAATGCGCACAGTCAAACAAAATCAGCTATATAGTGGTATCGTGCCTTACCTTGATTTACTCAGCGTTCCCAAGTCACGAGCCGAATGTCAATAAGGCTGAAGGTTAACCAAATCCTAACACAAAAACGTTTTAGTTCATATTTAGGAACAGACCATTTGAACATAGTGACTGTTGCTATTAAAGTTTACTCACAGTTGCTGAAAAACTTTGGCATTCACGATTAGTTATTTTCAGTCCGCCATCGCGTTCATTCTCCCAGCAAGACGTTCACACTCGAAACTCGAAAATTTAGAAGTTGCCGGTTTTCACCAACACGGCAGAGTATCGGTAAAATAACGTCCTTTTCGTGTAGGCGTTGACTTCTAAACTGAAAGGATTATAAACTTGTCATGCGCTGAAGTAAGCAACGTGTGTTATGGTCAGTTTACATGACAGGGTTGATAATACTCTTAGAAGTCCGCTGTACATTTTGCGTGACAAAATTTTGCGTGACAAAGTAGCGTGATATAAATAGACTGCAAAAAATCTCACATCAACAACAAATGATAAGTAAGTTAGCTACACCACAAAACATTTTAAAATTTCTCATCGCACGGGTAGGAGAGCCTTTTTCCATTCTCCTGGTGCTGACCCCGGATACACGAGAATAATTTTTATCCCGTAGCGGACGTAGCGGTCCTATCGAGGTTCCCTAAGGGTTGTGAGACAGGAGTTAATGAAAGGAGTAGAAATACGAGAATCAGTGACAACGCCAACCACACATCAGTAGTTTCACTCTTTACTCTTATGAAGTGTAACACAGAAACATGCAACTCCATTTTCCTGTTACGTTTGCGTGCTGCGTGGAAATTCTGGGAAGCACGTGTTGCGAAGACGAGGTTGTGCAGATTTTAAAAATGATTTTGGGTAAAAACTACTAGTGTGTTGACTCACCAGGTCTGCAAGTCTGCAGGTCTGCAAGTCTGCAAGTCTGCAGGTCTGCAAGTCTGCAGTCTGCAAGTGTCGCACACCGTGCGAACACTCATGGTGATACCATGGTTGATCTGCAGTAGATCTGTAATTGCTTTGTAATCATAACCCAAATGGAAGTAATTTTCTATCACCTCACTCTCTTTCAAAGGAAATTCTGAAAAAAAAAATTGCTGTATCACATTAGGCAATAGGAACTGTCAAGCTTAATCGCAGCATAGGACACTCAAAGGATTTCTTGGTATTGCCAATCTTCTGATGACAAAACACAGTTAAAATTTGCAGTAATGTGTGTTTGCCTGGTTTGGGAGTGAGCAAACAATAAAAATACAAAGTAAGACTTAAATTTTAAATACAATATTCTACCAGGCTCCCACTTTGTGAATAGTTTAAGGAAAGATAAGTAAAGAGGGAACATTCATCATTAACCTGCAATTTGTTTTAAAAAAATGGAAAGATACTCTCTCTAACTCCCCCTTCCACCCAGGCTAACTTTACAATGGTCACAGGGTTTGCATATCTTCTACTCTCTCCCATTTATTACCCTTGTTTGCTTGGAGAGGGCTAAGTGATCATTGTAAAGATCCAGTTGTCTGACCAACAGAAAAATTAACTCATAATTAAATCCCTTTCTTTTCACTTTTTTTTTAATTCCTTTTTTCATGTTTGTATAATTATTAAGTGTAATAAATATTTTGCATATGATTGTGAACTAGTATTTTAACTGGAATCTACTTAAACTAAAGTCAGCTAAATAGATGTCCATGTATAAATATTGATTAGGCCATCCCCTTTTCTTTCCTCCGTTTACCGTTATCCGACCGACCCATATTTTTGCATTTTCCAAGAAAAAAAAGGTGAGAGATAGAAATATCAAACACTTGCTGTTCCAGCAGTTGCTAGAAAGTCATGGATGCTGGCAAATCAGAAAGAAGTGTTGGTGGTTTATCTTTTTTTTTTTGCTTTTCTCTGCTGAGTTTAACCACAACATTGCCGCTATGTTGATTTTGTAACCATGTCTTGTTGTTTTCAGGCTCCATGACAATGATGCTTAGGTACCGGGCCTCCAGGCCTAGCTCTTGAATTGTTTTTAATTTTTTTTTAATCCGACCAACCAACCGAAATTAGGAAATGCATTAGATGGTAAACAGAAAAAAATGGGGATGGCCTTATAATAAATAAAAAAGAAAGACAGAAGTGTTTATTTTAGCTACAAGTTTCAAGGAAAACATTGGTAACCCTGTCTTGTATTTATTATCTATAAAATAAAAAAATGGTCTTGGATACATCGAGAACTAATCATGTTCTAAGAACATTGGGATTATTTCTTTCTTACATTCACCAATAAACATTTAAAGTGGTCAAAACAGGGGAAACATGGCAGCTATTAAACCAAAACCCACAAAATTGTACATTATGACAAACAGCCAATGCACAGCAACACACACCTCAAATATAGAGCCGAAGCAACCTCAAATATACAGCCTCTTTTTCAAAGCGAGGTGAAGTGCGAAACCATTCATATGAAAATTAGTCTTATTTACATGTGAATATTCATTTCGCACTTGACCTCGATCTGATAGAGAGGCTAAAGACAACTCGGAAGTGGCCTATTCAAAGTGTAACTAATATTTACTTTAAGGTGGCTCCCAACAGTTTCCAGCACTTTCCAAGACTTACATTTTCAAAAATTTAAGGTGGCTCTGAATCCCACCTACAAAATTTTTTAAACTTTGCCAAAAGTTGCATCTTATCATACTGATCAAAATTCGACAATAATAAATGGGGTTCACCGAGTCATTTTTAGTGTTTTCAGCACGTTATACTGTTACTATAGTAACATTGTGTCACAAAAATGATAACGTGTTCACCAATCATTGGGCATTCGTTTGATATCATGATTGTAGTATCAACTGTAGATCAAAATCTCTCCCAGTGTATTTCAATGATTTTTGCACAGAAAATACTCGAGTTCATAACCATTATACAAGAAAGAATAATAATCTACACAAAAAGTTTAATAGGACAAATTTTGCTGTTTACTCGACAAGAAATAAAGCAATTAATATATGGAATACTATCCCTAATGAAATAAAACAGTCTGTTTCAATAAATGCATTTAGAAGGAAGATCAAACAGTTTTTACTATCCGAATAATTGTGCTTATTGTAAACAAGTTAGTACAAGGTTACCATTCTTACAACTGTTGAATTGGAATAATGTAATACATTACCTGCTAATCCCTGATACCAAATTTATTAAATATTTTTTTGTAATTAAGGCCATTCAAAGGGGGACTACCCAGTAAAAGCCTGTAAAGGTTTCCTTAGTCCCCCTCATTCATAATTGTTTTAAATTGATGTAAAATGTATTGACTAAAATGGAAATAAATGGAAAAGTTTCAACTGATAAAGAGTGGTTTTAATCAACCATCAAATGTAAGTCTTGGAAAGTGCTGGAAACTGTTGGGAGCCACCTTAAAAGATGGAAATCGAACCAGAAGTAAGCTTGTAGGGACGTTCCATTTTTTATCCCCCCCCCCTAAAGATGGCAAGAATCCAAACCCTCAATTTATTGTTGGCGGCCTTTGAAAAATAAAATCCGAAGGGTTAATTTTTTGTCGGCACCTTTGAAAAAAAAAATCCAAAGGCACCAATTTTTGTTGGCTTCTTTGAAGGAAAAATCCGAACCCTCCTTTGCAAAAACACTCCTTCTTTAGGGGGGGTACGGATAAAAAATGGAACGTCCCGTATGTGCCTTCGAGCTGTATAAACATGTGCTCAAAATCGCTTAAAATATGCAGACACATGACAACAAAGAATAGATCACTAACCTGTTTGCAATTTTGTGCCACATTTGGGGCAGTAATTCGGCTTGGATGTAGAATACTGGCCCAGATTTTCGCCACATGAGCTGCAAAAATGCGCCATAATTTTGCACGCTTACATACACTTACATCAAAATGGCGGAGAAACGTTGCGGCGTTCAGCGAGAGGCCTGGGTATTAGATTCTGTAACGATACGTCATTGTTATTAACCAGCCAATCACAGTCCAGCTTGGCCATGTGCTCTTGTCGGGTTTGTCAACATGGCCGTACGTGTAGTTCTACTGTGAGAATAAAGTCTTGTGTTCACCAAACTTGGTCTCTTACATGGTGTCAGAAGTAAAGACGACCTGATCTTCAATTTACGAAACGTGCAACTCGACACGTTCAGCGAAGAAGACAAGACAAGTGCTCAGCGAAGAAGACAAGACAAGTGCTCAGCGAAGGCAATTGCAAGTGTAGTCAAAATGCCAGATACAGATCCGCCGCCGCCATCTTCGAGCGCCGGTACAAACTCAACTACTTCAACTTCAACTACATTCTCGTGCAACGTAGCTTTGCCGCCGAAAATACAGCTACAGTCTGGAAATCTCTCCAAAGAATGGAAGCAGTGGCGCCAGGTTTGGGACGCTTACGAAGAAGTTACTGACCTGAAAAACAAAGCAGACCGCCTTCGTGTAGCCACATTTATCACGTGCATCGGCAAAGAAGCTCTCGAGGTCCACAACGGACTCCCGTTTCAAAGTGAAGACGAAAAGTCAGACATAAACAAGGTATTAGAACTCTGGCAAAATCACTGTATCGGGAAAACAAACATCATTTACGAGCGTTATAAGTTCAATAATCGCTCGCAAGAACAAGCAAAATCGATTGACACTTACGTCACTTCACTCAGAGCGCTCGCTGAAACCTGCGAGTTTGGAGCCTTGAAAGAAGATCTTCTCCGCGATCGAATCGTCTGTGGTGTCCGTGATAAAGGCATACGAAGAAAATTACTTCAAGAATCTGGGCTAACACTGTCAAAATGTGTTGATATCTGTCGAGCGAATGAAGCTACCGCAGCACAACTGAAAGACATGACACCGGGTCAAACTATCGAAGAAGAAGCGAATGCAGTTAACCAGAAGGAAGATTGGAAGAAGCCAAAAGCACCGAAGGATGGCTGGAAAAGTTCTAAAAATCAGCTAAGCGCCGACTGTAAGTTCTGTGGTCGGAAACATGAGCGAAAAAGGGACAAATGCCCTGCGTATGGTCAAACGTGTTCTGCGTGTGGAAAAGCGAATCACTTTGCGGCTAAATGTGTGAAGAATGCTCCGATTGGATCCAAGAAAAGGCGTTCTCAGCGACCGGGAAAGAAAGTGCACCAGCTCGATGATAGTGCAGAGCTTGCTTATTCTTCAGAGGAAGAGATCTTGTCTGTGTCTCTAGATCACACCGCGAACACTGTGGACATGTCAAAATTCAAGAGTAAAATTTTCGCCCACATGGAGATAGCAGATGAGTTAGTGAAGATGCAAGTCGATTCAGGAGCTTCATGCAATGTGTTGCCTAAGAAATGTCTCCCAAAGGACTCTGAGATACAGAAAACTGACTTGAAACTCACCACTTACTCCAAGACAAATTTGAAGCTGCTAGGTGTGGCAAAAGTGTCTCTGCGCAACCCAAAGAACAAGAAGAAGTATCGTGTTGAATTCGCAGTCATTGATGAAGACTACACCCCTCTCCTCGGATCCTCAGCGGCACAGCAAATGGGACTAATCACTGTCCAACAGCAAAACATCTTACAAGTTTCTGAACCCGTCGCTCAGGAGAGTTATCAGGAACTTACATTGGAGAAAATTGCTGCAACTTACCAAGATGTATTTCAGGGTCTAGGCTGCATGGAAGGTACCCTACATTTAGAAGTTGACAAGAGTGTTGCACCTTCAATCATGCCTCCTCGTCGTGTGCCACTCTCCCTAAAAGAAAGGCTGAAGCAAGAGCTAACCCGCCTAGAGAGAGCCAATGTGATAAAGAGAGAGGAAGAGCCTACAGACTGGGTGTCTAGCCTTGTAGTCACAGAGAAACCAAATGGCAAATTAAGGGTGTGCATCGACCCGCAGCGCCTCAACACGGCCCTCAAGAGAAGCCATTATCCGCTTCCAGTGATAGAAGACATCCTCCCCGAGTTGGCCGATGTCAAGGTGTTCTCGAAAGCAGACCTGAAGGATGGATTCTTACAGATTCAGCTTGATGAAGAATCCAGCAAGTTGACTACGTTCCAGACTCCCTGGGGTCGTTACCGATATCTGAGGATGCCGTTCGGTATCTCTCCTGCTCCAGAGTGTTTTCAGCGGAAATTGGATCAGAACCTAGAAGGCCTCGAAGGAATCTACAAGGTAGCAGACGACATCTTGATAACCGGTCGTGGTGCTAGTAAAGAAGAGGCTGTGAGAAACCATGATGCCAACTTACTGAAGTTGTTAGAGAGATGCAGAGAGAGAAACCTGAAGCTCAACCGAGAGAAGTTACAGCTCAAGTGCACAGAAACCACCTTTATTGGACACGTGTTGACGCCTGAAGGAGTTAAACCTGACCCAAGCAAAGTCGAGGCCATACTGAAGATGGAAAGGCCTAGTGATGTAGCAGCAGTCCGAAGATTTGTGGGCCTAACCAACTACCTGTCAAAGTTCCTAAGCCAACTTTCAGAGCTGTGTGAACCCCTGAGAAGACTTACCCACATAGACGTAGAGTGGAGTTGGTCAGCAGAGCAGCAGAAAGCCTTTGATAATGTGAAACAAGTAGTCACGTCAGCTCCAGTTCTGCGATACTTCAACTCCAGTGAGCCAGTCGAAGGCCAAGGTGACGCATCAGCTAATGGTATAGGATTCGTCCTAATGCAGAATGGCCAGCCAGTATCCTACTCCAGTCGAGCTCTTACCACAAGCGAACGGAACTATTCTCAGATTGAGAAGGAGCTATTAGCGCAAGTCTTTGGTGTCGAGCGTAACCACCAGTATGTTTATGGCAGGAAGATTGTACTGTGGTCTGATCACAAGCCCTTGGAGACCATCTGCAAGAAACCGTTAGCGACAGCCCCTAAGCGTCTGCAGAGGCTGCTACTGTGACTGCAACAGTACGATGTCGAGATCCGTTATAAGCCTGGTCCTGAAATGTATTTGGCGGACACTCTGTCACGTGCCTATCTGCCAACCACTGCTCGATCCCCAGCTGAAGAGGAGACCGAACGGATCCATGCTGTTGACTTCCTACCCATCTCAGAAACCCAGCTAGCAGAGATTCAGCTTGAAACTGCTACTGACTCAGTACTTCAGAACCTTACTCAAGTAATCCTGAGGGGATGGCCAGATCAGAAAGAAACCCTACCCCCAGAACTCCACCCATACTACATGGTGCGAGATGAGCTTACTGCCCAAGATGGAATACTGTTCAAAGGCCTGAGATGCATAATCCCTGTCAGCCTAAGGCCCAAGATACGCGAACGACTGCATGGAGCCCATACAGGAGTGGAAGGCTGTCTTAGACGTGCGCGTGAAACCGTTTACTGGCCCAATATGAATGCTGACCTGCGTGATTACATAGCAAAATGTGATGTGTGTGCCACCTATCAGAACGACCAACAGAAGGAACCTCTCATTTCTCACAAGATTCCTAATCGCCAGTGGGAAACCGTCGGATGCGATATCCTCCACTTTGATGGCAGAGATTATCTCTGTACAGTAGATTACTATTCCAGCTACTTTGAAATTGATCTACTGAAGGACAAAACTGGCAAGGAAGTGATTCACATCCTGAAGAAACACTTCTCCACACATGGGATACCCAACAAGTTAATGAGTGACAATGGTCCTCCCTACGGTTCCTATGAATTCCAGCAGCTCATGACCAGCTATGACATAGAACATGTTACTAGCTCTCCTCATTACCCGCAAAGTAATGGCAAGGTAGAGAACGCAGTTAAAACAGCCAAAGGTCTGTTAAAGAAATCCAAGGCAGCTGGATCAGATTTCTACCTAGCCTTGTTGACCTGGAGAAACACACCCACTGAAGGCCTAGAAAGCTCTCCAGCGCAAAGGATGTTCAGCCGTCGCACAAGAACACTGATTCCTATGACCAGTGAGCTGCTCAAACCCAAAATTGTTGAGAACATTCATGGAAAGCTCCTAAAGAGAAAGCAGATTCAAGCCAAGCACTACAACATCAGTGCCAAGGAACTTCCCCCTTTGAGCACAGGAGAAATTGTTCGTGTGAAGCCTGCTGATAGATCTGGCCGATGGTTTAAAGCCTGCGTGGAACAGCAAGTGGATGTGCGATCGTACGAAGTGCGGACTGAGGATGGAAAGATTTTCAGGAGAAATCGTAGACACCTGAGAAACAGCAAGGAACCAGCATGCACCGGGGGTAGCCCTGAGCCCATCCGCATCCCAGCCAGGACCCAGTTGTTTGAAGGTCCCACCAGCTCCAAACCAACTGTCAGCCCTCCAAAGACCAGTGTCCCTCCAGAGTTACCACCACCCAAGGAAGCTCGAGAAGCAACCTCTCCCAAGAAACCTGAGAGTAGTCCCAAGCCACTGGACATGCCTGAACAGCCTCCAGCCCCGAAACCGCCACCTGATCGTCCAGTTACCCGCAGCGGTCGTACCCCAAGACCACCTAGTCACCTTAAGGACTTTGTTGTGACTAAGTGACATTGTTACTATTTGTTAAAAAGCTAAGAACTTGGACACTTTTGTTTTGAAATCTAGCTTTTATTTCTGTTTACTAGTTATGTTGTTTACAACCCGTGATTAGGTTTCCTTTTTGAAACAAGGAAGGGTGTAACGATACGTCATTGTTATTAACCAGCCAATCACAGTCCAGCTTGGCCATGTGCTCTTGTCGGGTTTGTCAACATGGCCGTACGTGTAGTTCTACTGTGAGAATAAAGTCTTTTGTGTTCACCAAACTTGGTCTCTTACAGATTCCAGGACCTTTCGGAGGAGGCTCATTTCTACGGGAGGCTCATTTGTACGGAGGAGGCTCATTTCTACGGATGAGGCTCATTTGTACGGCGAAGGCTAATTTGTACGGAGGAGCCACATTTCTACGGAGGAGGCTTATTTCTACGGAGGAGGCTCATTTCTACGGAGGATGCTTATTTCTATGGAGGAGGCTCATTTCTACGACGAAGGCTAATTTGTACGGAGGAGCCACATTTCTACGGAGGAGGCTCATTTCTACGGAGGACGCTTATTTCTACGGAGGAGGCTCATTTCTACGGAGAAGGCTTATTTCTACCGAGGAGGCTCACTTCTATGCAACAGGCTTACACTTGTATGGAAAACAAGTACCATTGCACAGAGGAGGCGAGGTTTTATACAGAGACGGCTTTGTTTTACAGTGCGTAGCAGTGGCACTAATGGGCCAACGTACATTCCAGTACACCCTCAATGTTGCTCTGATTTGACTGACGCGATCGATACATAAAGATAACTGAAAAGGCCATAAGAAGTCTCAAAGAAGTTGTATTATGCTTTTTATCTTGTGAAAAGCCCGTGAAAACGTCTTCCTAAACAAAGGGTGTATTTAATACCACTGCAAGCGATCACCAATCCCTGATCAGTACACTGTATGTGATAAGCTTTCATAATTCCTTGCAAACTGTGCTTGATTTCCATATTTGTCCTTACAACTACTCCCATCATGTAAACGGGGGACTACATGTACATTTTATTTTAGTTATCGGTTGAGTGATCAGCATCAAATTTCTCCTTGTAATATCCAATGCCTTATCAATCAAAAAGGTCATGAGAATTAAGGACATGATCACACAAGATCAATTTCTCCCCACTGCTTCTAAAGGAAATGTATAGGACTAGAAATGAGAATTTAAATTTTGATATTAGATGGGCTTAAAGGGTTACATGTAAATACAGTTAAACACAAAATCCAGCCATTGGGACCTTGCAAAAGGTGACTGTGGGCACTTATATAGGTACAGATTTGAATTTATTATTAAAGTGCCCATAACGATTTTTCTATTTTCTTATCGAAATCTACATGTCATGTAATGAATGTCTGCGAAAAATTTTTTGATTTCAGCAAAACATGAATTTTTTATGATTTTTTAAAGTCTTTGAAATTGCTGCCATTTTGGACCACCATTCGCATTAGTCTCCTCTCAGCCAGACGGGAGCTGTGACATAGATTAAGGAATGGGTGTTCAAGACTTATTCCCATCTTACTTGTAAATAAGTGGACACTTTTTTGTTCTCGCCAAAAATGGCTGAAAGATGTGTCGCAGCATGCTGTAACAACATATCTGACCCCGAGAAGAATATTTCTATGCACAAGGTTCCTGAACCTACATGTATGTAACAGACTGATCTTGTGGGCTTATTATGAGCCCATTGCCAGTCTTGTCAGCGGGGCGGGTCGACTGCAAAAAATAGGATTTCGAAGACTTTTAAAAAATCATAAAAAATTCATGTTTTTGCTGTAATGTTGTTTTTGCAGACATTCCTTACGTAACATGTAGATTTAGATAAATAAAAAATAAAAAAAATCGTTATGGGCACTTTAATACAGGCCAATCTTACAGTAAACAAGAGGCTACCTGTAGCCTATACTCATACCGGTAATACACGTTACTAGCGGGGAACACTTATGTAACACAACAACCGGCAAATAAAACCATTTACATTTAGTTTTGCTTCTGCTTGTATGCGTGCATATTATCGTATTGTTGAACTTAACAGTGTAACAAAGTGCTGCATAACAATAGAGGATTTAGCTGGGGTTTAATTAAGAACATGTTCAAATATGGTTGTATACAGTCGTCAAACAAGAATAAATAGAAAATTCTGGATAGGCATTTATAGCTAACAAGAATGATACATTTTGTTGTTTAAGGAGGCATTAGCACAACAGAGGATCAGTCTGATGCAAAATCAGCAACAGAAAAACTTCCCCAGCAGCTGTTTACAGTTGAAGAACTGTGCAGATCAGCAGTCACTGGCTTCCAGTGTAACAAAGATTATGAGGCAAGACCTGCACTAAGCCCAAGAAGGAGAGACCTTTAAGAAAGTAAGTTATTTACATGTAGCATTACCTCTAACCTTGTGTGTCATCATACTAATCATTTCTTATTCTGTTCTAATTAAAATAAAGCATTTTTCACCAGAAAATCTACCTGACAAGTGTCTGTTGACTGTTACAAAGTGTCAATTGTCTGTTTTAGAGAGGTGTCTATCTTACACAGTCATTCCAGTTATTAGGTAAAGAGATTATAATTGAAACACAACAGGGACTGCCACCAAGTGTTCGTTTTACGTGTAGAGCCTGTGTCCAGTTACACCTTGAATTTCACGAAGAACCTTTTTTCTGTTAATGTTTTTCAACTCTTTGGTGTTGGATTTTATAATTGTTATAACCCAGCTCATGTTTCATGTATGTTCCATTATGAATTTAATTTTAATTAATGCCTGTGATAATTTGAGTAACCTAACCTTCACATTATCATTATTGTACAAGCATGCATTAATGTTACTTTTGGTTTGCTGTTTCTCTTTTACAGGTATTGTGAAGAAATTTGCCACCTCGACAAAATCCTCTGTTAGGAAAGATCTCGGCGTTTTACTGAAGAAAATGAGGTCAAATAAAGAAAATAGCAAGACGAAGCCAAACAGAAAAAAAACATGCAAAATTAAATAACCACAACAATTATAAGCAAGGTTGATGTTTTCTTATCAACAAGAAAAAAATTCAGTTTTTTGTAGATTGCTAAACCAATAATTATCAAGTAAACATAATAAGCATGGTTAAGTTTAGTGGTATGATAACTATTGTACATGTATTTCGCTTTGAAGATTGCTCACCAAGTTGATTTAATTAAAGCCATGTGCATTGGTTGTTTAGTCATTGCAGTTGCTTTATTTTCTGACGACTAAAATTGTTCTGATGAAATATTTGTTATTTGAGCTGTTTGAAATGAACATACCCAGAACCTGTATGGGGGGGGGATGTCTTCTGTAGGGTAAATAGCTGGAAAATTCTGGAACAGTCTGGAATGAAGGTAGGAGAACCTTAAATGCATTACCTGAATACATGAGAAACTGGAAAATTCTAGAAAAATCCTGGAATGATGCTGACTAAGAGTTGCAATAAGCTCATCTGAGTTCTTGAAAATTCTAGAAAAATCTAGAATCCAACATTTTGTAAAAAGCTGGAAAAAAGTGGAAGAAACTGGAATTGTTGCCAATTTAACATTTCTGGAACAAATCTGGAAATTTCTGTCCCAATTAGCATGTTTCATTAACATTCTAGAATTTTCTAGGATTTTCTAGAATGGAAAACTGGAAAATTCTAGAAATTTCTAGAAATTATTTCTGTAAAAATTCTAGAAAAATTCTAGATATTTCTAGAATATTACAGATTTGTTTTGCAAGGGACACTACTGGAAGTTCTCAATGCTGCTATTGCAGATATTCTTACAATAGTTTTATTCAATCCGAAGGAAATGCTCGAAGGACTTGGAAAACTATTAACAAGTTAATGTCTCATCAAAACAACCAGATAGTAAAGGATGTGAAAGTAAATGGTATCTCTACCTGTAACTCTAACGAGATTTACAATGCCTTTAATGAACACTTTTGAACTATTGGGCCCAGACTAGCCTGCGAAATACCTTTAACTTCTGACGAAGAGTCTACTTATTTAATAATATAATTAAAGATTTTGGAATCCAGGCTCGGAAGGTGTCGATTCTTTTGTCATGAATTGGGCTGGAGAGAACAATTATCTGTATCCACCGATTTGTCTTATCCCTAGAGTGTTGCATCATATGCGTAACTGTAATGTTTCAGGAACTCTTATAGTTCCGTTATGGCATTGCCGTTATGGCGTTATGTTGCTGCTTATATTTATGATTCGATGTTAAAGCGACAATTAATGATGCTAATCTAATTATTAGACATGATTATTTTATATAACATAAGTTATATTAAGCAATACCATGTATATATATAGGAATACTGAATAAATTGTTGTTGTTGTTGTTGTTGCATTCCGCTCCATTTTTTGCCGATGATTTGCATGGATGGTGAAAGCGTTAGCTTTTTCGACGTTGACTGGTGTTTATCGTCGGTAGTTGTAATAGCATTTTTGGTAATAAAGACTTGAACTTTAGAATGCTTGCTTTCAGAATTCATTTTTGATTGTTTACTCACTTTTTGCCTTTTGATATGATATTATATTAATGTTGTTGGCTTATTTTGCAAAGTTGTATTTTACTTGTTTTCTTTCTTTGTACTCTTGGAGCTGTGCAGCCTCCAGTGAGCACGCGATAGCAAAATGTGTTTATGGTTTTTTGTCTCCTTGCGTTTCGCACAGGTGTTATGATATTTGCGAAATTTAGACAAGAGTAAGATTTTTCCGCGTTTTTGAATAAATTAGCGGAAAAATATGCTCTTGTCGTTATGTAGTATCAAGGGATTTGGTATGTGTATTTAAGGAGTTGTCGTATGTTAATTCGTTCTCTTGGTGCTCTTCGCTGGAGGCGGTTGACTTTTATTTATTTATATTTATTTATATTTATTTTATATACTTTATTTTAATTCAGGATTTGTTTTATGTCCACCCAGAGAGAGAGGCTAACTGCGCACAGTCACTAGGAACCATCCATGCCCAAAGAGTGTGGGACCATAGACAGTAAGGGACTATCTGTGCCCACAAAAAAAAGGAAAAGAAAATTCAACGACATTTTCGTGTCCAGTTAGACAGGGACCATCTGTGCCCAGTCAGTAGGGGACCATCTGTGCCCTGTGTCCAGTCAGTTAGGGACCATCTGTGCTCAAAAAAAAATTCAAGGACATTTTTGTGTCCAGTCACTAAGGGACCATCTGTGCCCTGTGTCCAGTCAGGTATGGACCATCTGTGCCCACAAAAAGGGAAAAAAGATTCAAGGACATTTTTGTGTCCAGTCACTAAGGGACCATCTGTGCCCGGTCAGTAGGGACCATCTGTGCCCAAAGAGTGTGGGACCATCTGTGCCCAGTCAGTAAGGGACCATGTGTCCAAAAAAAAATCAAGGACATTTTTGTGTCCAGTTAGACAGGGACCATCTGTGCCAGGTCAGTAAGAGACCATCTCTGCCCGGTCAGTAAGAGACCATCTCTGCCCGGTCAGTAAGGGACCATCTGTGCCCGGTCAGTAGGGACCATCTGTGCCTGGTCGGTAGAGACCATCTGTGCCCTGTTAGTAGGGGCCATTTTAATCCAAATCTTAGGTACGAAATGTGCATGAGGAGTTTTGAATGCCATTTTTTAAAATATATATATGTTTTTGTTAGTGCTTTTCTGTTTGCAGATGTATTCCACTCTGAGATGTGGCAGTTTTTCGCCTCAGTTCCTCTACATCTTCAGCCGTTGGCCAGCTTGGTTCAAGGAACTGTCCTCGCTTCTAGAGCGGATGGTTCTGTGCGTTCCTACCTTGGAGGTTTCAAAAGATGAAAACAGTGGGCTTCGTCTAATCACATCTGTCACCTGCCTGTCAACCCCTTTTCAATTTGCAGTTTAGCTCCAGTGCCTGCTTAATGAAGTCAGTTCCCCTTCTTTGGTGCTTTATGCCGTCTGCAGCATCGATTGGGCACAAAGAATGGCTAGTTTGTCCACGATCTCTGATCACCTCCTGGTTTCTTCTATGGTGAATGCGGCTCAAAGGATTCTGGGGACGCTGAAGGTCAAAAAAGGATCCTGTTTTACCTGAGATGCTAAAAGCTCTCGTATCTTCCAAGATTACAGATAAGTCTCCGTCTCTGTCAGATCTGAGAACAGTTGCTCTATGTCTTTGGTTTTGCCGGATTTTTCCGCTTCAATGAGTTATGCCTTCTAAGAGCTTGTGATGTTAAGTTTCTCCTCTTTTGTTTCCTTATTTCTAGAATCGTCAAAGACTGACCAGTTTCGTGATGGGGCGTGGGTTGCGATTGCAAGGACAGACCATCCCTCTTGTCCTGTGAAGGCCTTGGAGCAATACATCGCAGCTGCGCACATTGATCTCTCTGAAGATTTACTGTTGTTCAGAGCCCTTGCCAACCCAAGATCTGAAGAGAAAGTTCGATGCCAGGGGATTAGCTACACAAGAACCAGGGAGCTTATCAAGGACGCTTTTACAGAGTTTGCAGACGTTTTTATTATCAGTGTTCACAGCCTTAGAGCCGGAGGGGCCACTGCTGCAGCAAACTCTAGCGTTCAAGATAGACTTTTTAAGCGTCATGGTCAATGGGCGAGTGAAAATGTCAAAGATGGCTATGTCAAAGACAATATTCTATCATGACAGTCAGTTTCTCAGTCATTAAGGGTGTAAAATTACTGTAAACTTTTGTTTCGACCAAGCCCGGCAGGTTGGGGAGAACTGTCCATGGAGCGGGGGCTGTTGTAAGTGGTCGTAAGTTAATGTTTAATGTTAAGATTAGGATTTTAAGGTTTTAGTATGTTAGTCATTGTATAGGAATTTATTGTACCTGATGATTTTTACCGTGTATAAATAATGATTAAGGAGTAAAAATTAAAGATGAAAGATTCTAGCTGGCTTTCAGAGTGTCACTGGCAATACCATTTTTGCCATGACGGAGGCAATGATATCCACTTGGTACCAAGAACAGAGTCGCCCCATTTTTGAAGAGGGGAGCGAGTCTTTGATGTCTTGATTGGCTTTTTAAGACAGCATCGCGACAATGAAGATCTTTTGCGCAGGTTCTTGTTCATGGCAAAAAATTGGGTAACATTTGCCTATATAGTACTTTCACTCGTCATCAGGCTCCCAATTTGACCCTTAAATCATAGCAAAAAGGTCATTTTTTGAAAGGATTTTTTCCAGGGTTTTAATTTGCTATTTTTTTGATAATAGAGAAGGTTTAGTTTTGCCTTCTCTATTTTAACCTGAGTAATCCCCCTCCCTCACCTCACATGACTGCATAAAGGTCAGTGGTACAAGCTCTGCCCATCTCTGGTAGTGCTCTGGCAGAATACGTTGCATCAGATTGCAGAAAGATGGTGTATATACTGGGGGTAATATTTTGGTTCTGTAAAATCACATCCTAATTGGAAGCAACATATTCTCAGTCAATACTTCATCCTATGGTTCCTTTACCCTCCTAAAAGGTCTGTTTGTGTATAATATATATTTTAACAAATTGAACCATGGCATCACATTTTTATTTTGAGTTCAGTGTTTTTACCTTATTTTCTAGGCTTTACATGAGATTCAGTTGTCACCAGGAAGTCATTGTAAAAGGTATTCAGAGAGAGTAGAAAGGGAGAGATTGAAGCTTAGTGCTAGGTCAAAGACCAGGCAATATAAAAAGAAAAGGGAGCGGAGAGAGACAAGATCATAGGCCTTCGTGTGGATTCGAGAATCTTCTAAAGCATTCAAGTATGTAGGTGTCAGAAGACATTGTCTCCATGTCAGTCATCTAAAACAAACCTCTAGTGATACCTCTGGTGATGTGAATGCATATTATGTGAATTAGTTCAATTTATTAATTTTTAATTGCATTTGTATTAGTTTTATCAGGTATTTTATTCATCTTAGTAAGTTATCTAATTGTAGTTTTAATATACCAAAGTTAATTGTCACGTGACATGGTCTGGGATGTCTAAAGTCATGTGACAAAATGTCTCAGTACAAGGTCACATGCCGTGACGGCTGCAAGACGACCAAGAGCTTGTACAAAGTTTTTGTTTGATTTTGATTCTGTTTAGGCAATGTTCAAAAGAATCGGGCACCAACATTTTCGAGTGGTATACCTACCTTCTAACTGTAACTCTGCAATTTATTCCTCAACAGGTTGTCAGCAAGGATAGACAGATGGACTTCTCAAATCAAAGATCAACTACGTCACGCGACATTTTACATTTACGATCCAGGTCTCCGGAACACATGGTGGACAATTCATTAACCACTGTCGGTGAAACCCATGTCCATCCAGTTGGTAAAGGGTGTATTTTGATGATGACGATGAAGTGGAAGATGTGTGACACACAAAGCTTTTCCGTTGTTGTGAGGTGCCGTGGTAGGCAGACTATTTCATTCACAAGGTGACGTAGCACTACCTACACTCACCCCAGTATACAACACAGAAAGCTGGGAAGTAGTCAGGAGGATTCTGGCCTTTAAGTTGGCCATGCTTGGCCAGTTTCTTAATCCAGATAACAACATACATACATACTTACTGCAACTCCCTACATGGGTTTTTCAGTTACAAAATTACATAATTATCTAATTAACAGGAATGGATACCAGTTCTCTTGAGGAACTAGAACGAGACCTCCTGACCCCTTTCTTCAACAAAGTTGATCATAATGAACTCAGGTAATACATGGATGACAGAAGGCAAGAACTTTTAGATTTGTCGAGGGAATGTAACATTCCATTTTTACCCAGTGTTGACCAGGCACATTCCATCATTATTAATATAGCTTGCCACACACTACTGGAAGTTCTCAATGCTGCTATTGCAGATATTCTAACAAGAGTTTTATTCAATCCGAAGGAAATGCACGAAGGACTTGGAAAATTATTAACAACTTAATGTCTCATCAAAATAACCAGATAGTAAAGGATGTGAAAGTAAATGGTGTCTGTATCTGTAACTCTAACGAGATTTCAAATGCCTTTAACGAACACTTTTCAACTATTGGGCCCTGACTAGCCTGCGAAATACCTTTAACTTCTGACGAAAAGTCTACTTATTTAAACAATATTCCCAAAAAAAAACAACAAATTCTGTTTTCGTCCAACTACTACCAGTGAAGTCTTTACCTATCTCAATAGATTGTCAGAAACAAAAGCTATAGGGCTCGATAATATCTCTTCTAGGTTGATTCGTGAGTCTGCTGATATTATTTCTGACTCCTTATGCGATCTGTTTAAAAATCTCTGATGTCTGGCATCTTTCCTGACGACTGGAAATGTGCCAGAGTGATTCCGTTGTTTAAACAGGGTGAGTAATTTGATTTAAACAATTACCGACCTATCTCAGTCAGTCAGCTGATGAATTGTCCGTGGATAAATAAAGATTATCTATCTATCTATCTTTTGTAGTCGCCAAAGTATTCGAGAGGATTGTGTACGATCAGTTATATAACTTCTTAAATGGTGAACAAATCATCTCTAAACAACAATCTGGTTTCCGGTCTTTACACTCAACTGTTACTGCTCTTCTAGAAGCCACAGACAGCTGGGAATTTAATATCGATCGTGGCTACGTAAATGCCGTAGTGTTTCTGGCCCTAAAAAAGGCATTTGACACTGTTGATCATGAGATATTACTAACTAAAATGAATCGACATGGGATTCAAGGTAAAACACTTCAATGGTTTAAATCGTATTTGACGAATCGCACACATTAATACGGTGCTCAATTAATGGCCGTCTCTGACTTTACCACTCGTAAATATGTATGTGTGCCACAAGGAACGATCCTTTACCCTCTTTTATTTCTAATTTATATTAATGACTTTCCTAACTGTCTATCGTTCAGCGTGCCTAGAATGTATGCTGATGACAAACACATTACTTATGCTGGTTTTGATTTGCATTCGATTCAGTCTAGTCTATCTCAAGAACTTGAAAAGCTAAGTAAATGGCTTGTGTCTAACAGACTTACCTTGGATGCTACAAAAACTGAATTTATGTTGATCGGCTCAAGGCAAAGATTAAGTACTCTATCTGATACACTCGAACTTTCCATTGATAATGTTCCGATTGAACAAGTTTCTTCTGTGAAGTCACTTGGAATTTATATCGATGAAAATTTAACGTGGGATTCCCACATTGATAAACTGTGTAAAAAGATCGCTTCTGCAATTGGAGCCATAAAGCGAGTTAAGCCATTTGTGCCTCAATCCATCCTACTCAATATATACAACTCACTAGTTCAATCTCACTTTGATTACTGCAGCCCAATCTGGGGTAATTGTGGCAAAACATTATCTAACAAGCTACAAACATTACAAACTGTGCTGCACGAGTAATTACTTCGTCAAACTATGATGTAGATGTTTATTCCTTGTTTCACAAACTCAACTGTAAAGACCTGTATTCTCAACGTCAAATTCAGAACGCTTTAATCGTCTTCAACTCTTTAAACGGTCTGGTACCTGAATATATCATAGTGGAGCACTTGCCGGGCCAAAGGCCTGGCTGTGCAGCACCATACTCATAGAACCTGTCTGTCATTTTTCATGGTCATGGCTAGCGGAATGTTTCGTGGGCGCGCCTCCGTGACATGTGTCAGTCAGCAGTCAAGTCGGTCGCGCAAGGCAAATTCGCGGGCATGTATGACGTCGCAAAACATGCGCGGATGACGCCACACGCGCGGTTACACAGTCGTCAGCTCTGTAAACACTTAAAGTTTGATCTTTCGCAGTGTTTAGCAGAGCAGCAAAGTGGTTACTTCCTGCATTTTTTTCGCGGTTTGCTACTCCACACAGGGATACTAATAAAGGGATACTCAGAAGCCGCTTTAGTGGAAAAAGAAGAGCTTTCGGGGATAAAATCTTGTTTCAAGGAACCCTCATACGTTTTTATCAATGCGGGGGATGCCTTGTTTTTATTACGGATTTCAGAACCGAAGAAGTGGAGTTTTAATGAATTTCCAAGCAGTCCAGTGAGTTAAAGGTAAAATAAATCACATTTTTCGATGGAAATTTATGTTGATATCAATTTTTGATTGACTTTTCCTTTGTGTTTTGGAGACATGTTTATGAAACGTGCTCAAATTAAGTCGTGCTGTTATCTTGAATTTCATCGAGGACAGCTTTGCCTGATGCGCTGTAAATTGTACCTGTTTTACTTTTACACATAAACTAATGACGATTTGAATAAAATTTTCGAAAGAAGATTGTGTTGTCCATTTCTATGTGTTTGTTCATTCATTAGATAGATTGAAAAGCGATTTTATAAACAAAACAAGACTTATTATTAGTACAGTTCTATCTTCACTCGCATCGCCTTATGCAAATATGTTTGTGTATTTTTGCAATTTTGATTTCCAAATCAGTTTCTCGGGCAATTTTTGGCAAACAAAAACTGTATTTTATTCGGAAAGTAGTCGTACCTGTAATTCTAGATGGAGAAAAGTTGTTTTTGTAAACTTTTCTACGGTCTAAATGTACTGTGCAGATGGTCCGGTAATACTGTTTTTTGAGAATTGCTAAAATTGAAAAATAGCCCGGTCTTCAATCTTAATTCTTGTGCTTCCGACCTTTCACCTTAGTTAAGCTTGTTCATAGTGCTTCGCTGTTAGGCTCTGCCTATCTATATATATTATGTAAAGTTATAAAGCGAAATGAATCAAACTATTCTTTGAGGAACTTAGTAAACAAACTTGTTGTCCCCTCTCTAAGAACTAACTACATGAAAAAAGTTTTAGTTACAGTGGGGCAACCGTTTGGAACAGCTTACCCTGTAACATTAGGGAGTCTTGTTCAAAGTGAATTAAAATGCCTTTTCTATTATAATTTTTAAACATGGCATTCATGGAAATCAGGTTTTTACGTGGCATATTGTTGTAAGTTAATGTTTAATGTTAAGATTAGGATTTTAAGGTTTTAGTTTGTTAGTCATTGTTAGTATGTACCTGATGATTTTTACCGTGTATAAATAATGATTGAAGATTAAAGATTCTACCTGGCTTTCAGTGTCACTGGCAATACCATTTTTTGAATGACGGAGGCGATGATATCCACTTGGTACCAAGAAGAGAGTCGCCCCATTTTTGAAGAGGGGAGCAAGTCTTTGATGTCTTGATTGGCTTTTTAAGACAGCATCGCGACAATGAGATCTTTTGTGCAGGTTCTTGCTCATGGCAAAAAATTGGGTAACATTTGCCTATATAGTATTTTCACTCGTCACCAGGCTGACAATTTGACCCTTCAATCATACCAAAAAGGTCTTTTTTTGGAAAGGAAAATCAAAATTTTGCGCATTTGAGTCACGTTTCTGAAATCCACACTCAGATTCCAGTACTATTCGCACTGCATAAATCATAAGCAGAGCATATAAGACCAACAAAATATGAATAAATTATCATTCTTTCAAGTGCAACAGCTCCGTCAACATCAAAGTGTCTCTCGCTATCTGAACACCAGCCATCTATTATCGTCTTCGGTAACATGTACACCACCCTTTGAAGCTCATTTGGCTTAGTGACTCAGGTAAGGACTACAAAATTGATGTATTTGACTTGGAGTGTATTTTTTGTTGGCACATGTGGGCGTCTCTTTCCCTTTAGTGTTTGTTGGCATTGTTGTCGCCGGCGTACAATTTCAAGCAACCTCCATAAATGTTTGTTGCATTTCATCCGATATATTGTTCTAATATAAATGTGCCCGATATATCGCCAGTTTCTTGTTTCCTTTTGTAGGATGAATCGCTCGGCTGGGGCTTAATATTGGAGCAACTGCAATTATCTCTTACTGAGCAAGCGCCAGCTTTTGAGGTTTGGGAGAGTTACATTGTACCTTGAAGTAAGTTACTCGGCTTAATATTTGAACGATGACCACGGATGTTTTGTGCTCATGTTTTGCCCTCAATGGTGAGAGGTATTTTCTGTCGTCAAATGTTGTCACCACGTGTAGTTGCGGAAAATTAGCATATACTATGGTTGCCTCTTGGTAAAATGATTCTGTTGGCGAGGGTCCGTCAGTTGATTACTAATGAGTGTTGAATGATTTTTGTATTAAGCTCAGTTATATTCTCACGTGGAGATTTGTCTCTCAGTGAAATGATTCTGTCGGCAAGGGAGCGATTGATGATCACTAATGAGTATGTTTACAATGAGCATTGTTTGGGCTCGGTGTTTATTTGTACTCTTAGTGACATGATTCTTTTGTCAAGGGAACGACTGATGATCACTAATGAGTGTGTTTACGATGAGTATTATTTGAACTCAGTATTTGGTTGTACTCTTGGTGGCATGATTCTTTCGTCAAGGGAGCGATTGATTATCACTAATGAGTATGTTTACAATGAGCATTGTTTGGGCTCAGTGTTTATTTGTACTCTTAGTGACATGATTTTTTCGTCAAGGGAACGACTGATGATCACTAATGAGTGTGTTTACGATGAGTATTATTCGAGCTCAGTATTTGGTTGTACTCTTGGTGGCATGATTCTTTCGTCAAGGGAGCGATTGATGATCACTAATGAGTCTGTTTACAATGAGCATTGTTTGGGCTCGGTGTTTGTTTGTACTCTTAGTGACATGATTCTTTCATCAGGGGAATGTCTGATGATCACTAATGAGGGTGTTACAGTGCATATTGTTCGAGCTCGGTTTTTTCATTGTGCTCTTAATGACATGATCCTTTCTTCAAGGGCACGTTTGATGTTTACTAATGAGTGTGTGCACGCACACAAGGAAAATTTTTTAAGGTTAATTGTGTTGAGCTTCAAGTTATTGTCACATTGACACTCGTCTTTTATTGAAATGATTCTGTCGGCAAGGGATCGTCAGTTTTTACTATTAAGTATCTTTTTAACGATTATCGTGTTGAGCTTCAAGTCATTATCTTGCTCACATTTGTCCCCCAGTGAGGGACCGCCAGTCGATCACTACTGGACGTACTATTTTCTGTACATTATTTCTTCTTCCCCCCAACCTACCCCTAGGCTGCTGGGAGTGACAGTTGCGAAAACGGAGTATCTTAATCCAACTCCACTAGTTATTCTGGGTCACAACTGTCGCCCCCTTGCTGGCCCCGGGGGGTCTCCCATTTTACGTCCTCCCGGCATGGGACTAGTAGTTTGATCCGTCCTTTGACGAATGTCTACTGCTTTTGGCTCAACAGCTGCCTAACCCATACATTTAGGCTCACTGGAAGGAGACCCTTATTGGGGCCAGTGAGGGGGTGATGGTTGCCCTGGAAACGTTCAAGTAAACTATCAAGTTACAAACATGATACCAATCGCTCACGTTTATACGATGTAAAGCCGCTCTTGGTCGGGCGCATGGCGAGCAATTATTGTGGCCTTGGAGATAACAGTGAGGCCTGGATTTTGTGCACTTTGGGAAAATGAGGTGTGGGGAGTAAGGTTTGGGGAGTGAAGTTTAGTGGTACGTTTTGGCATGGCCAATGCAGTTGTGATGATATTCGGACTACTGGGATAGGTTGACTGACATGTGTTGTTTACTGGGTGTGAATGTGCCCCTCCCTATCCTCCGGGGCACTGATTGTTACTTGATCTTGTCAGCAGACCATCAATGGCCTCTTTGGTTGGATGCAAGTTTTGGGGGATTAAGAGACCATTGATGGTCTGGATTTGTGGAGTTCAGGGGACTGAAGATGATTGGAGCCGAATTTCATCCCAGACCTTAATGCGATGCGATGATTGTTGCAGTGAGTAATAGTATACTATTCGCACTGCATAAATCATAAGCAGAGCATATAACACCAACAAAATATGAATAAATTGTCATTCCTTCAAGTGCAACGGCAAAGGAAATATACCAAGTGTAAAGCAATTGGTATTTGGGTGTAACGGGTGGGTGTACGGGCCAGGGAAATTAACTCACCCTCCCTCCCACCCCTCTTTCCGTTCACACTGTGCCTCTCGTTGTGTCGCCGAATTTCATCCCAGACCTTAATGCGATGCGATGATTGTTGCAGTGCGTAATAGTATACTATGGTTATTATTCTCTAGAAACGTTAAAATATTTCAATAACTTAAAAAAGTACCATCATTTTGACCTTGAATTTAGTGAGCAATTTCGTATAAAAGCTTGTATGGAGTTCGACAAATAATTTCCTCCCGTTTCACCACCTTAATGATGGCGAGTTGTAATGCTTAATTATGATTACTTTCTCATTCCTCCTCCCCCCTGTATTAGAACTATTGGCAAATTAGGTGGAATGTTTAACCGAATACAACAAAAAACAGCAAAGGTATTCACCATTTAAATTTTTTTGGAAAAAAAAAAAGAAAGCTCTATGCGGCGTCCAAATACAGTACTCGACAAGTGGATCCGTACAGATAGTTTGCAGTTGTTTCTCAGAAAATAGTGTTATTTTGTCTTTGCTGTTACTGTTGTTGACTTGAGAAGTTGGGTCACAGCATGCCACTGGTGGAGTGAGATACTGGCTCCTCTGGGGAGAACACATACATTATATTAGCGCCACAGGGACTCATGACGGACTCGGCAACTGAAAAGAAATATTCTGTCTTTCTGAACTCTGGTAATCTAAGAATACACCCATAAAATCCTTGTTCAACAAATATAGAGGAATATTTAAAGCAAACTGTTGAAGATAAACAAATGCTGGGGTACAACAACAACATCAAACAAAAATTTATTAGACATAAACTTAAATACAGTTGCCCTGCAAATTAGCAAAAACACTATTCAAGTTATAACCTGTATACAGGCTATAACATCTGTATACTTCACAATTGAATTGGATTTTAACCGAGGAAATTGGACACATGTAGTTTTTCAGCTTGATAGAGAACCGGCTCAATTTTTTTAAAATCGACTGGGCTAAAAACAGTAACATATAAAAAGCCACGCATGTCTGGAACAGTATTTTCTGGTTAGCTGCACGATTTCACCGGAACGCGAGAACAACCTCGCTAGGTTGTCCTAAAGTACGGAATTTTACTACTGAGATCACTAAGCTATTAGCACCCCATGAAAAATGATCTATCGCATTTGAATTTTGGGCTTGCTCACGTGACATTTTGGCGGGTTGGGTTCTGCTTTCACAGTTTCACTCCAGTCATGGCTGTATACCAAGTGAAGGTTTATTACGGTACAGAATTCCATAAATGTGGAACTTTTTTCACCTCTTCAACTAAAGATTTCAATTTTTACAGATACATAAGGAGAGTGAAAGACAACCAAAACATTCCAGGAAATAAGTTGCGATCAGATACGGGTTCGTTATCTTGATGATGAGAACTGCTGCGTGAACTTGGAAGAAGCCCTCATGGGTGCACCGTTTAGGTGTGCGCAGGATGTTCCTGGAACAAACTGGAAGAGAATCAATGTTCAGGCCAAGGTGTGGTATTCCCCAGCACCACTGAAGAGACAGAAAGAATTACAAACTGAGATTCCACCAACCACTTCTGAGGACGAATGCCAGTTGAAAATCTTAATCCTTCTAAAGAAGAGCAAATTTGAAAACAAGAAGCTTTTACTGCTAAGAAAACTCATGAAAGTTTCAATTGAGCAGTCCTCACAGAAACCCATAGATTCTACAAGAACAGCCTGTACGAAGTGTCATTTGCGTGCCGGCCATACGCATGCAAATTGCATTAATTAATGCTGTACTTCAGCGCACCTATGTGGAGATTTTCTATCAAATGGCATCCAGGGGAGAAATGACAAATCAAGGACTTGAAGACTGATCTTTGATCAGCCTTCAAATCAAGGACTTGAAGACTGATCTTCGATCAGCCTCTAAAATCAAAATAAAAAAACATTAAAGGAGGAACTTGATAGTTTGCTGGAAAACATGCAGTCCAGTAAGCATACATTTTCCCAATGT
Source organism: Cladopsammia gracilis (assembly GCA_022457155.1). Taxonomy (NCBI): domain Eukaryota; kingdom Metazoa; phylum Cnidaria; class Anthozoa; order Scleractinia; family Dendrophylliidae; genus Cladopsammia; species Cladopsammia gracilis. The sequence goes on from JAJGOT010000112.1 coordinate 626,164, forward strand.
ATTCTCACACGCTTTGATTAACAACGACATGGAGAAATGTATTTCTTACCTGAATGGCCAAGAAGTAATGAACTGGATGTCAATCAACACAGACGCCAAAAAATAGAAATTTTGCCATGGGGCTGTTCCTAGGCCAAACGACGACCTCCAAGAACAAATTCAAAAACATGATTCACAAGAGAAGCTCTCGTCATTTGCATGGAGCACAAGTGGCAGATCCAATGTGGTAAAAGAGCTCTGGGCGAAGAAAGGGGTGACCTTTCCAGGAACTGGTCCTATATGCGCGCCTTTCAGGTATTCAATGCCTGTGCCTCAAACACATGAGAACTATCAAAAAAATTTAGCTTTGCGTACAAATCAAATAAGCACCCTTCCGTGTAGTGAAAGTGATCAATTATCCTTTTCCCATGCAAGATCGATTTCACGAGTGTGAGCTCTAGACTCAAATTTGCTCAAGACTGCATATGCCTGTAAATGTCCCTTGCCAAGGCCAAAGTAGCAAATCTGCTAGCACTAACAATGCATCTGAAAAAAATGCGTTGTCACTTCTAGCAAGTGCAGCGAATATGCTTTCTGATACGCAATTCAACGGAGTGATTTGATAGATACTTTTCTCCTCAGACAACAAGAGACAGACGTCTCAAATTCAGGTCACAAGTACAAACGCCAAGGAAGAACACTATCCCATTTCCAACTTCACTTTTTTGTCTGATTTCCGACCACTTTTTTAATTCCGATTTCCGACTTCAACTTCAAATTCAAACATCTATTTGGATTGGCATAATGTTCATTTTAAAATAAAATGACTTGTGGGCAGCATGCAGCAGCATGCAGCAACTTGTCTTGTATAACTGAGTTGATTAATCAACCGGTTTCGTCCACTAGTGAGACTTCATCAGGATTAAACTAGAAGATGCAGATGGAACTTATTTTACACTACACCTTTGTAGTACAAATCACGTTCCTATTAGGGTGTGAAAAATGATTTTGACTTTCTTCAAATGACTTGACTGATTTAGGTTGGCCACCCCCAGGTTTACCAGGCCCGGGCTCCACTCTGGAAGCTGAACATGACCCTGCCTCCACACTGGAATCTCTTCTTGTTCTTGGAAAATAAATAAGACACACACCCGATAATCACAGTGTCTAAAAGCAGTCTGTCTTTTTTGTTAGGCCGATGACATGAAGGATTCAATGCTGAAGTCTGTTAGGATTGACATGGGATTGGGAAACCCACCATCACAGTAGATGAACAATGACCCTGAAGCAGCAAACTTTATGATCAAGCATGGGCTACATTTTGATGCCAAGGAACCTGATGAGTTTATCTAAGAGATCAATAATATCATGAAAATGCAGCAATGTAATGAGAACCACACCGTCTTTGGAAAAGGTGCATACCAAGTTCAGGACGGTTTCGGCCATCTTATTGACGATGACATAATGTGGGGACAGTTGACCCATGAACAATGAATAAGGAAGCTTTCCACTTATCTCAAGGCAGGAATAGAAGAAAAGGATGACACCATCCAAGAACCAATCAAAACAGCGGTAAAAGTTACTTCCCCATCTCTCACCATCGATGCAGAAAACAGTAGTACAACAACCATACCCATGGCTATTCTGGAGGCAATGTATCAGAAAGCAGCCAATTTGACAGCAGCTCCAGAAGATGTCATCCTGAAACTTGGGGCAACTAATGGTTGTTTTACAGTTGCTAGTGCATGTAATTCAATACACGTTGTAACACCAGGTAAAGGTGGTTCTTTAGTCTGTGACTGTTCATCTGTAAACCACTCCACCAAAAGTTGTAAAGGTCTTTCAAAACAGCCTGAGACTATTTCACAGAACTTTTCAAACATTTTAAACTACGAGCAAAACTGAAGCGGAATGCCTAAGTCTGTCACGTAACCCGATGCGCTGTCCGGGTCAGCGCGAGTCATCGACACACCACACTTCTTTTCCCAGCACGTCAAATGTCTTTCTTCATAAAACTGCTTTTACAAAACAGCTAGATTAAAATACTGGCACACGAAGACAAAGACAAAAAGTGGCCTTCCTTAAATTAAGAGTGAATTGCTCGTTTCACAGAGACTAAAACTCAATAGACAGGCCGGTTATTTTTGTGAATTTCCTTTTTGCTTAAGCGCAAGTCATAACGTTTTGTGCTCCTCTAGTCACGTGTGACTTGCTCTTCATGCTCCTTTGATCCGCGCATGAAACTCGCTGCCTTCACTCACCGTTTTGTTTTTGTGGGGGGGGGGGGATTTTATGTGATTTCGCACATTCCTCTGGCGTGTAAGTGACCCTTCACGCTCATCTCATCTCAACTCGCGCCTCGCGCTGCATTCAAAACAACTTAGTCTGCATGAAACTATTTCAGATAATGTTTTTGATACACTGGAAGTCTATGTCTTAATTTTCTCAAACTCTTTGATAAATCGCTTTGAATAGAGAATAGTTCAAAGGTGGAGTAAAAATGCGCAACAATGAAGTACGAGTGAGTGACCCACGCATCACACTAGCTATTTGGCAACTGTTTGATTGACAGCAGTTGAATATGCGAAGAGACTAGAGTATTCCCAAAGCTTAAACCTAAAATTTTTGACCGATTACAGCCGACTAGTTCTGTATATGCAAACTATTATGCCGCGCATCAAGAAACTGGGCACTGTAAGTACATGTCGCGGAAGACAATGGCATTGTTGGTGATGAGCAGTGTTGTGATGTTAATTCGAGTTCATCTGAGAGTTGTAGCGAAGACGAAGAAATGAATGCAAGCAAAGAAGAGGAAGCTGTTACGGAAGCGGAAAGCCAAAGCAAAGTAGAGAGTGCTTGCAAAACTCAAGAAAGTTGCTCTGATTATTCAGGAGATGAGGGAAGAGGACAAAGCAGGACAGTGCAGGCAAGCATAAGATTACGGCAATACAATACAATACAATTTTATTCGTTCACCGGCACAAAACCAAGTGAGCTTAAAAAGGCACAGCAGAAATCAAAATCAAACAAACGGAACAAGAGTCTTTTGGAAGAAGAGATTGAGGATTTATGTGGACAGTTGGAAGAGAGGAGACAAGGCCTTGACATGAAAATAAAGGAGATGATAGAAACATCAGTTAATCTCGAATTTTATCCGTCAAGAGCAGCGTTAAGAAAAGCATTGCTGGGAGATATGAGCGTCCTATCTGAGTTGACAGCAGAATGTATTGGTTCATATTCCGAGGGAATAACCCCACGCCGTTTCTCGACTGGGTGTTGACTGACATTATGTCGTAATTTGATCACTTGTTCCGCTCAGTCATTCTGGTAGCTGTTTTTTTGCTTTGCTTGTTACCTTAGTGTTTCAACCTCGTTTATTGCTTTCGTTATGGCTATAGCAGCTGGAAAACACAAGGCAAATGGCCCCTCTTTGCCCTCAGGTTTTGTTTATGACCTGCCTACCTTAGAACGACTGCCAAACAGCGCTCCATCTGCTACATCTTCGCTGCAGACCGACGCCATTACTCCATGTGGTTCCCCAGCTTCAAACGCTGTTCCGGGTAATTCTTCGGATTTACAGCTTCTCAACCTTCCAATTGAGAAACAGCAGCTAGAGATCCATCTGCTGGAACTTGAGGCACAAGCAAAAGCACGGTCCTTGTTGCCAACCAGCCCCTTAAAGCTACCCACTATTCCTTTGCTGGATACAGTCCGAGCCGCCGTTAACACAGGTTAAGTCGCAAGGTCAACTCGACCACAATACATGCATTGTAAACCCGCAAGAACGGCCTCATTTGCATGTTCCATTCGGCCTTTCCCAGAAGAAGTTTAAAGATGTTTCTACCACGAGATGGCACAAGGCACCTCCTAGGCCCCCTCTCAGTGGCTGTTCTGGCTCGTGACAGGGTCGTCGCGGATGGAACCTGGGCCCCTTTTATTTTGATAGAAAGCGTTGTTTCTCGTGCAACAAAGTTGGCCACTTGGCGTGTAATTGCCCATTGGCTTCTCGCATTGTATGTAATTTTTCGCATTATTGGTATTTGTATCGTGTTAGTTTTGCATGACCAATAAACTGTTTTCTTGTTTTCTCTTGGTTCGTTATTTCTACCAGCCTCCGGCAGGTCCTGAAGGGGCTACTAAAACCTTCACTCTGTCCCAGACAGGGTATTTCAGGGCTTCCCGTGCAGTTGGTTTTTTCCCTTTCCTAGTTACTATTAGTGTCCTTAGTCTAGTTTTCTTTTTTTCCCCCAGGGCATGAGTGGATTCAAAAGACCTCGCTTAGAGTTTGATCCCTAGAGAGTGGTACCTACCAAGCTTGATTGGGATGACTGGAAAGGGAAAAACCACACATGGTGGCCCCCAACCCTTTGCTGGAAATGGTTTTGAGTGGTTCTGGTTTTGCATCCCCTGTGCTGGTTTCGTTCTGCAATCCAAAAACATTCATGGCTGGGGAAATACACCAACATTTGCCGCAGTGGAATTGGGTTCTTGAGGATTATCTTAAGCATTAGGAGATTTTCGATTATGTTTCACATGGTGTTAAGGTGTCTGGCTTTTTCGTCCACTTCAAGGGAGATTTGCAGGGAAAATTTTACAACCCTCCTTCTCCCCCAGTTGCAATCTTTACCAATAGCAACGTTTGCGAGCAATTTTAAGACTTTATTAGTGCGACTATTTTGGAGCGCATTTCTGAGTCCCTCTCTATTTGGGGCAAAATTGGTCAAGTGTCACTGTCGCATCTTATAATGCCGATTACCATTGAACCGTCTAAACCGCAAATGTGCCATGATAAGTGCTTCCTAAATCTGTGGATTAAGGACCTTCTTCTTTCGCTTGACTACATTTCCAACCGTCCTCGTAATGTGTTTAAGGGGCATTTTCAATCAGTCTCTGACAAGAGTGGATACGATCACGTTGTTATCGCCCCAGAGTACAACATATTTTGGCCTGGCGTGGAAGGGCTGGTTTTTTACATATAGAACTCTTCCTTTCAGATGGAAGGCCAGTGCTTATATCTTTCACGACGTAAGAATGGCAGCTATAAGTAGAATTCCCTTATTTGGCATTCCTTGCGGTCAGTATATTGCTGACCATCACGTAGGCCAACTTCGGTTACCTCAAGGCTCATATTCTCCAATCTCCAACTGGCACAGGCCAGTGCTTTCATAGTTATAGGCCTCCATAAATTTGTTATTTTACCCCCCAAAATAGTTCGTTTTTTGGGTTTCCTATGTGATTCAGATCTACAGGCTTTTGTTCTTCCAGATGACAAAAAGGAAAAGTTTGCGAGCCTGCGTGAGTTAATCCTTTGTCAGGGTAGTGCCTCTATTAAATCACTCCAACGCTTAGCAGGGAAGATAATTTCTTTCTGCATAGATGTCCCAGCGGCCAAACTTTACGCTCCTGAAATTTACCGTACTATCGCCAAGGCAACACATTCCTCTTGTTCTATTAAAATAGTGGGCGAACTTAAAACTGAAATCTAATATTGGCGTTTCCTCGACTCCTGGAATCAAAGCTTGCCTTGGTTAGATGAGTGGTACATGGTGGTCAAATTAGGCAGTGATACTTCTCTGTTCGTGTGGGGCGGTGTTGTGGAGAACTCCAGTTGTATCACCCATAAATGTAATACTCACCATAAATGTAATAAGAATCAACCATAAATGTAATACATTTTAACCACAAATGTAATAACCTGGATACCAATAAAAAATTACAATTTTTAAAGGCTGTTGATATGGTTGGTGTACACGCAAATTCAAACGAATAACTTCTAAGTATATGGAAAGATTGCCGAGAGTAAGCATCAACAGGGACATGTCTTGGTTGGTAAAGTATGAGGAAAATTGTAAAGGACTACGGGAAAAGTAGTGGACTTGTGTTAGCATTAAAAGAGAACATAAACAGCAAAAACTGGATAAACGCTTGGATCAATCTCCCGTTTGCTGGAGTAGGTACGTGGGTATACGTGGAAGAGATCGTTTGGAAAAAAGGGAAGAAAAACTGACAGATGTCAGCTATCATATAACTGACTATCTCTGTGCAAAGTTACTGCCTACGTATTCTGTGTGTTCAGTGTTGTTATTTCTGGGTTTTCCTGTCTTGTTGAGGTTGGGTGCAATAACGTTGTTGCTTACGAACATTTTATCATTTCATAAGCTTCCAGGAAACTGTTTTATCGTTGTATTGTTACGCTCAACGTTTAAGTCAAGTCCTTATGGTCAGAACTTTTGCAAACAGCCAGAAGTCCACTTTTAAAAAAGGACAGACGGAATTCAGTCAACCATTATTAATTTTTGTTAGCTTTTGCCATCAAACTGTTCAAAATATATATGACAATAAAAATCTGCGATAAAATATTATAAAACAACACGACGTTTCGACGTTTCCAGAACGTCATTATCAAGTGTGAATAAAATAATGAAATCGAGTGTATTAGTAAAAAGATGAATAAATTAAAAGGCATTGAAAGTCAAACAAAGAGTTTGGCCCTAATGGAGTCACTTGGGTCTTATTGTTCTTATGTACAACATTTCATAAACAAGACAATCCCATTTCGTGCTACATTTTTTAAGCACTCTAAACTGGCTCTCATTGAGTAAGTCAATGTTCCCATGGGTATCTCTCAAGTGGCGACCAATGTAATCTGCAATTGTAATCTGCCACAAATAATTATAACTTACTCATATTTTTTTAGGCTGAGAGACACATGTGGGCTCTTAAAGGACTTTATAAATCTGTCACCAAAAGCGATCCTCCTGATACAGAAAGTGAGAGTGAATTATCTGGACTGGAGGTAACGGAAGAAGAGACTACAAACAAGCCAAAGTATGAAAGAAGCGAAAATAATAAAACTGGCTACCAGTCAAAGAAAAGAAAACGAAAATTGCCTGAAAGCCACTTGAGATCGATACCCCCAAAAAGAAGCAATCAATCGGAGTCATCAGAAAGTAGAGAAAGCAGCAAAGACGAGGAAGATAAAAAGGAGGATGAGAAACCTACCAAAACGAACAAATCTAGTTGCCCTCTTCGCTGTGGTTCAAGAAATGCTGTTAATCACTGTGACATGCACCATGACCAACGAAATTCCACGAAGCCTAGAGAAGTGCGCAATAAGCAAAAATATCTCTCCAACACGGTTACTAGAAGGGTACAAGGAGGTATTGGAAGGCTCTTAAAGAATCCCGACCTGTTTATCACTTTAGGACCTCTCATGATATGCAGTATGTTGAGACAAAAAGTGACACAGCAGATGAAGAGGAAAACAGTAAACTGTTTAAGGAAAGTAAAGGAAATGACCCACTCGAAGGACACTTCAATGTCGAGACAGGAGCATTAGGGGCAGCCTGTAGACACAGTGATTGCTGATTGCTATCAAATGACATTGAAGACGACGTTGAATATTTTTTGAGAATAAAGAAAGTGACGATGCTGAAGAGGCCCACACTGAAGCTTTTGATTAACACGAAGCTATACATAGCTTGAACTCGTGGCATCTTTAACCCATTGCAGTATTGATTCCTGAGTGTTTTAAGTTTTTTTATGGAAAAAGTAACACTTCATTCAGTAGCTGACACGATTGCTAACTGAAATGCAAAGTTACATGAAACACAAATCGCGTAAACCGCGTAATTCAAGTCACATATAATGACCTAATGTGTTAAATTTCCAGTTTACCTTTACAGTTTTGCGCATTGCATGACAGAAGAATGTTCTTTTTTCAAAGTCGTATTTTCAAACATGCATGGTTCACCATTCAAATCCTTTTAATAAGAAAAATTTGTGACCTCACACGGGAAAACGTACACTAACGCTTATCCGTTAAACGGATAAAAACTAATGGCTAACGCACAGATAGCTAACGGCCTTCAAAGCATTCTAACGGTCGATGAAAGCATTCTAACAGATAGCTTGAAGCGTTAAATGCTTCCGTTGATTCGTCTAACGGATAGCTTGAAGCATTTAACAGTATGGCAAATTCGTCTAACGGATAGCATGAACCGTTAAACGCTTCTGTTGATTCGTCTAACGGATAGCTTAAAGCGTTTAACGGTATGACAAATTCATCTAACGGATAGCTTGAAGCATTAAACGGTATGGCAAATTCGTCTAACAGATAGCTTGAAGCGTTTAACAACGCTTCAGCAAATTTGTCTAACGGATAGCTTGATAGTAAAAATCTGTTTCGAAAAGGAACGGCTTCCGAGAATAATTGTTTATCAGACTGTACCAACAGTAAATATATATTCAGAGCGCTATAGCTTTGGAAACATTCTGCCGACTCAGGAAATAATTGCGCTGGATAATCTTCCATAATAAAACAGCTAGTTTTTATCTCCCAGAAATGTTATCAAGCATCTGTTTGGCCAGACACAAGCGAGATTCAAGCCAGACAACAATCCCGCTCTTAAAACGAGCAAGAATCAAGCGACGAATGTTTTCTCACTTAGATGGAGATCGATGGAACCCTTGCGAAATCAAACTTCCTGGCCCGAAGACACTCCAAACTTCCTGTGATGTTTTAGTGCGGTGGAATACTTGGAAATGAAGGCTGAGAGTTTGGAAAAGCTTTATCTTAATTTGGCGAGCGAAACCACAAAGAAAACAGAGAATTTTTAGAAGCGCATGGTCTATTTGTGCCAGCGAGTTTTAAGGTTTTAAATGACCGTTTTGACATATGCAAATTTGGTGCGCTTTTACCACTTTTCCCAAGGGACCAACAAGCACTTATTTTTACCGACAACTACAACAAACTTCAAAGGGTTTATTTTTTTTCTGCTACCAAACTTTCCCTACCGCCTTTAATTTCGATTATAATTTTTAGTTCCATTCAAGATTTATTTTAACAATAAGTAAACATGAAGTGCAGAAAGAATTTTACACATGAATTTTGCGTGACTACTGCACTTGGGACTCCCGGCCGCTTGTTGTTTACATTCCGCGAGCGAGCAGCGAAAAAAGAATTAATGTTTTGCAGTCTCATAAAAGAAATCACGTTTATCATTCCCTGGCCTTGAAGTCAAAACCTTGCTTGATTCAATTAATTGGTAAAACAAGCGTGACTAGTACTATTACTTTGTCCTCTCGCGAACTGCTGGCGAAGTCTACGAATTACCACCAGTCTGTCTGTCGTTCAGCCGCTCGACATTCACGCCGTTGAAAGAATTATTTTGCCGTTCGATAATGAACGTATCAGTGAAAGCGACTCTTCGTAGACTGTTTATAATTATGGATTATTGGACGAAACGTCGCTCCGTTTTCAACAAGTATTGCTGGGATGTTAGATTTATACCATGGAAATAGTAAGTGAAGGTAATTAAAAAGCAAACGAAAACTCGGCACTGTCAACTCTAGAACAGTCATTTCCAGCGCCTCTTGAACGGGTGCTGGGATAATTCTAATGTTCAGGCTAGTCCTAACGGATGCCAAACAGCTAACGGATGTAAATTCTTTGCTAACAGTTACAGTATTTGTTCTAACGGTTCAATACTAACGCCTAAGGGACACGCTATCCGCTCTAACGGTTAGAAACTAACGCCTAACGGATGCGAAATCTGTTCTAACGGTTGAATACTAATGCCTAACGGATACGCTATTCGTGCTAATGGTTAAATACTAACTCCTAACGGTTTGGTGAAAGCGTTTAACGGTTTTCAGGAAATTTTATAACGGATATCTAACGGACACCTAATGCTTTTAGCCGTTTAACGGATAAGCGTTAGTGTACGTATTCCCATGTGAGGTCACATTTCTTTCCATTACACAATTTAAAACAAACACTGAACGAAGTGCCATAAAAAAAAATAGGTTCAGAAGAATCAGTGATGAAATAAGATAAGAAATTAAACCTTGAATGCTATTTTTGGAATACAATACAATAATTTAACTAATCAACTTCCCAAATATTTTCTCTTAGAGCGGTCTAAGATGCTCAATACTGAGCAACAGACCTATGCGGTAAATAAATATTCAGGTCTGGTTGTTATCTAATGTCTAATCCCAGAAACACTTAAAAAAGACGTTTCTAGAATTTTCCAGAAGAGGTGTCCATTTCTGACCATGAAACATGCTCATTTTTAAACCTGTGAATATGCGCAAGCATAATGAATGGGTTATCGGTAATGGTGGCTAATTCACTCGCTCACTCACTTGCTCACTCACTCACTCGCTCCTTCCATCAGCTGTAAACTTAGTGACATAACGCTTTGTTACGAATGCGTTTCGTAACAACAACAATGTGAATCCAGCAATAATAGCTTATTTGTTGTAAACGAATATAAAACAACAATAAGCTTAAAGATGTTTTGCATTTGGAGTCCTTAATGCAACATTAAATCGATCTAAAAGGATTTTGCAACTGAGACACGTTTCGATGAGTAATGTACCTTGAAATAATTAAATTTAGTCTTATCTAAGTATGTACGAGTATGAGACGAGTACAAGGAAATGAGCTGTGTTGATGGGACATACATCATTTCTGTCAAATATTACAAGACCTTTTCTCAGCATAGCCCAGCAAACCTGTTTTGATGAAAGCCTCAAAGCTTGGGTGGACGTTTATGTGGAACATGCAAGACAAGTTGAAAAGTTTATAATGGTAATGGGACTGAGTGGAGTCCAATTCAGTCTGTAATCACACGAGTGATTGACAAAATCGGACAACGTTTTGGTGATTAAAAACGTAACTGAGTGTGTTTTTGACCCAGATGCACGCACGGAAAAAGGATAGCGCCTAAATGACGCATACTGTCCAATTACATCGTCCAATTACAAGCATGACGTGTAAACTGTTCTATTAATGCTCTAATCGGGCCTGCTGATAACCAGTCAGATTCGAGAATTTTGTTATAGTTTTGATTAAATGAAGAAATCACCTTGACGTTTGAGGGTAAGTTCGTACAGGTTCACTTTATAAGCAGAGGATCAAGCACGCAGTTTTCATGCGAAATAAAAAGCTCATGTATTCCTTCTAGTTTTCTGTTTTGTCTGTGTGTGCCTTTAGATCCACGTTTATTTTATATGTAGCCTTCTGCCCTTACTCCAACAGAGCAAGGAGTTGTTGATGGTCAACTACTGATCGTTTTGGCGATGAAAGGAAGAGCCAGCTTAAAGCATGTGGACTCAAAACGGTTGGTGATCAGCTTCGATTGAAGCTGATGGTGGATGTTCAACATGTAATGTGTCGCCATTGACTTTGACAATGATTCAAACACCCAGAAACAAGCCATCAAAAGACGATCTTAGTAATTAGTAGTTAGTAATTCTTCTTGCAAGGTAAGGATTCCTTCACGAGGCTTGCAAAGAAATTTTATCCCAAATAAGCTTTATTGTAAATACACGTTGTAATTTGTCGCTTTATTTCATGAAATATTTTATAGGCAAATAATCACACAATTTCATCATCAGAATGACAGACACAGTCTTTAATAAGCTTATGCAGGAGTGCTCATCGGAGCCAACATACAAAATATCTGCTCCGCAGGCCTCATGGTGCTGGCCGAGAATCAGTGACACAAAAAAGCTTGCTGGAAATGCAGTTTTGAAAAATGTTGCTGGTAGATATTGTTGTAGTCAGACACTATCCTAGCTGGGAAAAACTAAAAATATATCCTGGGAAAAATGTATTGGCTTCTAATTGGTTGGTGGTAAATACAATTAGGCCCTGGGAACGAGGTTGCAATTAAAAAAAAATTTTCAGCTTGCTAGCTGCTTGGTACGACCAATTTGAGGGCGTGTCAAGGCACAAGACTTGAAATATAATACCATTTGCACGAGAAACCCTGCTAGCAAATAAATGTTCATGTTACATGTCCAAAGCAACACAAAACTTGATAGATCTTTTGTTCCACTGTCATTGTGCATGCGAGATTGAAAACAGGGCAGATCAGGTTTTGCAACTGATCATGCGGGCATGTCCCTATTGTTTAATTCCTGGTGACTTGTAGTTTCAACCCAGAGCTGTTGGTATTCGCTGTGTTCGGCTTGCGTGTTTAACAGGGATATTTCAGTTATCAGTGTAGGATCGAATTGTGAGTTTTGCATGCAGATAATATTTATAGGTAAGTATCTATACTTTTCTAGTCAGTCCTTTCTTGTTGCTGTGTATGATAAGTATTGTTGGACTGACTGAACGGCTTAATGTTTTATTTCTCAGTTATTTCGCGACCATTTCAGTGATGCAACCCTCTTGCCTTATTCTCGCTGAATTGCATAAAAGGTAAGTGTCATTCATATTCCTGAAAACAATTTAGAAATAGAATTAGTAGCCTATATTCTCATGAAGCATTGAGACATGTTTTCGCTTTCAACCCAGCATGAAATCGTGCTTCTTGGGTTTACTCACAGAAGGCATCTGTTAAGTTATCAATCTTATAATAGGACTAGCTGCAGTTTAGAAAAAAGTCACTTGTGTCCAGGATTGCAGATAATTAGATGCATGACAAATTTTGATATCCAACACGAAGTGTCCCGTTAAGTCTAAGTGTTTACCATCTTTTTTGAAATGTAAGGTAAGCATTAGTGTTAGTGTTTTTTTTTAGGTTAGGGTAAACGTACGTGTTTATCTTTACTTAAAGAGCAGAATGTAGGGGACACTTCGTGACGTTTTTTGTCTGTATTTTTGAAAACAAGTGACGTTGAAGTTGAGTAGAAGAGCAAGAGGACACTTTGTGACGCTTATTAAATTTGCCACGCATCTAATTATCTGCAATCCTGGACATAACTGAAAAAAGTATGTACAACAACAAGTTTTACTTCAAATAAAGTATAAGTTTACAAAGCTTGTGCCCACGATTAGCAAGGGCTATTTGAGGCGGGCACAGGAGAAAAAGAAAATTTTATAATAAATATATGTACTAAAGAACAATCCTAGAAGCAATCTAGGTCATTATGTAGTTTATAGCCACAGTGAGACAGGGAGGCAGACTGTAGATAATACCGGAAGTACACGATGTTATGGTTTTAAAAGTTGCACTCTAATATCAGAAATTCTAATATAATTGTCCTCTTTTCTCAGAATTTCAGAGTTTTCCCTTTAGTTATCTTTTAAATTGATTTTTGTTAAATGTTTTGACAGAAAGTGGGATACTGTTCCAAATCAGAGCACCGGAAATAAAGAAGGCTGGCTTCATATTTTCAGTTCTAACTTGCTCAACATAATAATTTTCATTGGTAACAGATCTAGTCTGGTAGCTGTGCACAGAAGCCAATTGCCAATTTCATGAACATATTCTTAATGTTATCAGGAGCGAGATTATTATGGACATCGTACATTAAAAGGCTCATTTGCTCAAAAAGCAATAATGATATTGGCAACTGTTTTGTTTCTAAAATCAATGGGACTGCATGAGTTCTCGGATCAGTGAAGAACATTAGCCTAAAGGCTCTCTTCTGGAGAACTAGTAGTTTATGAAGATGCGTTTCAGTAGCATGACCCCAAGCGCAGATACCACAACTGATATAAGGTAAAATTAAAGAGCGGTATAGAGTGAGGACTACACGACAGGGAACAAAATGTCTGAGCTTCGCGATAATTCCGATTGTTTTACTCATTTTTTGACAAATGTAATCTATATGAAATTTCCATGAAAGGTTCGAATCAATGAGCATACCAAGATATCTAACATAATTTTTCATTTCTAACGGTTGACTGGTATTTGAATTATTATCAATTATTTTGATATTAGGATAAAGAGGAATAGTCTTTTGGCGTGGACGAAAGATGATATAGTTAGTTTTTTCAATATTCAAAGTTAATTTATTGACTGCAAGCCATGAGCACACTTTGAAAAGCTCCTCGTTTATCTCAGTTTCAAGTTTTCCAAGATCTTCGTTTGCATAAGTTAGACTAGTATCATCGGTGAAAAAGTAAAACTGAAGCTTATTTGAAGATTTATATAGATCATTAATATACAAGAGAAAAAGTAAGGGTCCCAGAATGGAACCTTGGGGTACTCCACAGAAAGTTTGATGAGCATCTGGTATATGACCATTAACAGTCGTATATTGTCTTCGACCAATTAGGTATGACCTAAACCGATCATTCGCCACTCCTCCGATGCCATAATTTTGTCCTGGTACTGTGAGATTACATTGGCTATATAACACAGTCAAATGTTTCATTAATTATTATAATCGCAAGTTTTTTTTATTTGTTTGCTATTCACCGCATTTAGAGAGTTCAAATAATTTGAAATTCTCCATCTGAAGTGCTGAAGGCCTAGGCGTACTCAAGAAAATGATTGCTACTCAAAAGAAAAAACTGAGTGGTTAATTACAAATTTAAAAAACTGTTCAATTCAATCGTGTTTTAGGAAATGAACGATGGCCCATGCCAAATGAACGAGACGCAATTGAGCATCTTGGTGTTTTGAAGTTTTTACTTTTACTATTTCCTTAGTGTTTCGCGCTGTTTGCGCTCGGAGTGGACTGAGACTAAATTAAGCTACAAGTCACGTGACTAAGACCTTGTTTTCGCCATGTTTGCATGAAAGCTTTATATTTTGCTGAAGCACGTAAATTTGAACGCTGTTAAATCTTCGTCGTAAGCTAGGATTAAGTTGTGTTTACGGCTTTTCGTGCTAGTTATTTACCCTACGACAAATAGTAAGTACTGTTACATTTTTGCCTCTTGCACGACTCTTGTTTACCCGTTCGTTCGGTGCTTTCACTGTGAACTTTTCTACATGTAGCATGCATTCTGTTGTTTTGTTTAGGTAATTCGAACTTACATCATGTAGTTTGGTACTACGGACTGTGAATAAAAAACTGGCACGAAACACTTAGCTTGTCGTAATATATATAGAGATAGGCTTAGCCTAACAGTGGAACTCTCTGAACAGAAACGATGATGATAAGCTTAACTTGGGTGAAAGGTCGGAAGCACAAGAAAAATTATTACTGCATTACGACCAGGCTATTTTTCAATTTTAAGCAATTCAGTAAGCGACTCAAAACATTGGTAAAAAGTTTACCAATGTTTTTCTACCCTGTCAAAGACTTTCTCTTGATCAATATTCAGCAAGATAGCAGTTTCATTGGTAATATTTATATAATCTAGTGTCACGCAAGAGAAATAAATTCTCAATTTATCAAAATTAAAGTTTGATCTTGAATAATCGAGGGTAACACTTTTGAAAGTCTGTTTGTAAGAGCTTTTGAACAAATCCTGTAATCAACGTTGAGAAGCAAAATGGTCGGGCCACCAATTTTTGAGGTTTTTCTATCATCTTTCTTGTAAAGTAATCTAGTCACATTTCCTTGCATTGAATCACTGACAGAATTATTATTTTTCCAACAGAATAGGGCCTAAAAGATACCAGAATTTAACGTAATCCATCTGAACCGGGGGTTTTCCCTCAAGAAAGTCCACGCATTGCGTGGGTAATTTCAACCAAAGATAAAAATCCTTCCCAGGAAAAAATTTCGCTCTCACCTAATCTGTTTTCAAGTTTGTTCAAAAATTCGGTTTGGCTGTTAAACAGGTTCTTGCGAGTACAAATTACAGTAAAAATTGAAATGCGCCGAGTCTTGTGAAAAGACTTCAACACCGGTGGAGTTAAATAGATTTATCAGTATTTTTCTGAGAATGTGTAGCTTCGAGCGGAAAAATGAATTTCGTAGGTTTTTCACCTTCAAGCCATTTGACTCCCTCTCATTTGGGATAAATTAATGGCCCAAATTTCTCTTTCAAGCATTTCTATGGTGGTTTTCGCTGAGTTATCTCCTTCAATAAGAGCCCGTTCAGCTTTGATCAAAGAATTTATTGTTGCGTGGCCTTATCACGATTTAATATGCGTTCTTTACTTCGACCAAACTCTATAGCAACTAATTTTATAGATTCTTTAAGAAAATCCCACCAAGCTTGAATGGAAGTAAATGCTTTCCGGTACAATACATGTTTCTTAATTTCTGAGATCATATTGCAAATATTAAATTCTAAATTTAGCCTCCAAAGTCCTGGTCCACGGGAAAATGCATTATGCAAATTGAGATTAAATCACCAGAATCATGTTCAGAAAAAACACAAGGCAACATTTCACATTTTAGAAAGGAATCATACAAGTCCTGAGCAATAAAAAAATTATCGAAACGTGTACTGATAGTTTTATCCGCATTAAACCTTGTGCATTGTATTTTTCAGTCGGCCATATTTTTTTGCGCCAGACATCAATAAGTGATGAACACTGTGCAAATTTTTCAAATCCGTGGAAATTGTAGGATTTCCTCCAAACTTATCAGAAACGATTTCAATGCAGTTAAAATCGCCAGCAATAATTTTTAAGGAGTTTGGAAAAAATATTCATGAATTGTCACAGGAAAATTTTCTGATTTCCCATTTGGGAATTAAATGGGAAATTTTCCCATTATTGGGAAAAAGCTGGGACAAAAAACTCCTTATTTGGGATAATTCTGGGAAATTGTTTTCTCCCAAGATCCCATAAATGGGTTTTCCATGGGAAAAATGTTTGGTTTACTTTCGTATCCCAACATTGGGAAGTTATTGTGAAAGCATCCCCATGTTATTCCCAAAGTAGTGAATAACATGGGAATAAATCCCCATGTTATTCCCAAAATAGTGAATAAAATGGGAATATATCCCCATGTTATTCCCAAAGTAGTAAATAACATGGGAATATATCCCCATGTTATTCCCAAAGTAGTGAATAAAATGGGAATATATCCCCATGTTATTCCCAAAGTAGTGAATAAAATGGGAATATATCCCCATGTTATTCCCAAAGTAGTGAATAACATGGGAATATATCCCCATGTTATTCCCAAAGTAGTGAATAACATGGGAAAATATCCCCATGTTATTCCCAAAGTAGTGAATAAAATGGAAATATATCCCCATGTTATTCCCAAAGTAGTGAATAAAATGGGAATACATCCCAATGTTATTCCCAACGTAGTGAATAAAATGGGAATATATCCCCATGTTATTCCCAACGTAGTGAATAAAATGGGAATATATCCCCATGTTATTCCCAAAGTAGTGAATAAAATGGGAATATATCCCCATGTTATTCCCAAAGTAGTGAATAAAATGGGAATATATCCCCATGTTATTCCCAAAGCAGTGAATAACATTCGAATAAATCCCCATGTTATTCCCAAAGCAGTGAAAAACTCTAAAAGCATTGCTTTTCCATAATTGAGAATGTCTTCAAACGTTTTAATCGAGGCTCCAGAATTATCCATGATACTCCTGTTCAATTTTATTCTGAGAATTGTATTCCCCTTCACAGACTATTATTACTGAATCTGACTTAGAATTGTGCATGCACTACCACTGAAAACAGGGTAAATATTCTAGATAAGTGGGAACATAATTTATGTGTAACTGTAATGATTAATTCTCTCATTTTCAACAACAAATTAAAAAAAATAAAACAATGAGTTACACTAAACCATGTAATATGTTTTTAAGTTCTTGTACAGTACTGATGTGCACGTTGATATTTACTGACAATACTAGTTCTGAGTTGAATTTCCAGTTAAGTTTCTTTTCTCCAACGAGAGGAGCTTTCCCATTGCCCTTCTGCAATTCCAATTACTGATTCCCATGGAACAACATTTCTAGCATATCTTCCCTGGGCCTCTCTCACAAACACATTTCTTGACCTGTTGCTCTCGACAAAAAAGAACATATTGACTGTCTTCCTTTTATAGTCTGTGCAGTGAACATGGCCATACCAAATGTCATTGATACCTTCTCCTTGGATCATTAACATATCATCATTTTCAGGGTAAACAGGAACAATCACTGAAAATGGAAGACTCTGACTTTGCCTCTGATAATCAGCAACAGTTAGTACATTATCTTCAGATTTGTAAAGAATGACTTTCCTAAAAATGCCATTGATCTGAAGGAAAGCTGGATCAGGGATTTCTCTGCTGTGGACCTTGCTAAATCCACTCCAAAAATCTTTCACAGGTAATTCATTATCATCAATAATGCTGGAGTAAAACAAAAGCTTAACTAACAATTTCGGTGAGGCCAAGTCATTAATTACCCTCAAAGACAGGAAACAATCAAGCTTAGAAACAACCTCCTCCCCATCAACTTGAACAACTACAGCATCCCCAGATGAAAAAACAGTCCCTCCAAATCCCCTGTCAGCCATAAAGCACTTCTTTGAAACAAAGGCAGCTCCAGGAATACTGTCCACAGGAACATCAGAGGCTTCAGAAATTTTTTGCTGTTCTGATACCGCTAGTGCTGTGATGTTATCCTGTGCACTGAGGAGGAATGACCGCAAGCAAGAGTCTTGCTTGCTAGTTGCAGATTTAGCTGCTCCAAGTGAACTGGCAAACCCCTAGAAAAAGATAACACAAAATTAACTCTACTATATTAGCTCAAACTTCACTTATACATGAACTCTAGTTAGAGATTTCTCTGATCTGGACAACATACATTAATACAGTATGAATACTCAAAGAAAATGCAAGTGCTGTACTAGTCAAGACTACAATTATTTATTATTAAAAATGTTATATGTTATATGTGTGTGTGTAGTGTCCCCGATTAGCAGGGCGAATGGCATGCTAGAAGACATGACATTTTAATAAAGTTGATGTTTTTTATGTATGAATGATAGTAAAGAAATAAAATTGCTTGAAAAAAGTACATTGAACATGCACATGGTAAAATAATTGTTATACAGTCTGCTTCCGAATGCTTCTGAAAGGTTGTCTAATTTAAGAAAATTTAATACAACATGTAGATTCTAAATTGATTAACCAAAATCACACTAAAATTTTTTTTTACAAAAATTGCAAACAAATACACATGTTAAAACCGTAGCTGAATTCATTTAAGATTTTGCAAGACTGTACTGAAAACCAACAGCATTTTCTGAATAAAAATACAATGTATTAAATACATTAACATTCCAATGTTAACCTTGCCAGCATCTTTCTCACTTTCTTGCAATGGCTTCAAAAATTTTCGTTGTGCTTCAGCAGTGGCACATGTGGCTTCAATACCCTTGCAGTTGCTCGATCTCTTTACATATCCCTTGACTGCATGCTCAAACACAGCACACCAGTAGTTATCAGGGGCTGACATGGTAATGATATCCTCGTGAATGTGGGTCAGATTATGCAGTGAAATTGTGCCCATTTCCAAACCTTGCATTTCTTCAACTAGGATATTTAGACGCCATGACAACTTTCTGTGTTGGTCAATTAGATTCTCAGTCCATCCACTCCTGCCAGTGTAAAAATGCATTTCTGTCAGCCTTGATACCAATGACTGAATCTCAAGCTCTTTGGGGTTAGTCACCTGTCCAACTAGAATACAATCTGACATAGGAAATGAAAACTTCTGTAGACCCTCAGCTTTCCATTGTCCCATTCCTTGAAGTTTTCCAATGGCCTTGGGAACTCTTCCATTCTTAAGCTCTTTAGGCCATGGAAATTGTTTGATCTCTTTATCAAGATATCTTTTGTCAACCAACTCCAGATCTAAAAGTCTTTCAGCTTGATTTTTCACAACATTAAGACAAATTGTGTGAAAAACATCATAGACTAGAAATACGTGTCTCGCAGAACCTCGTGAAGCTCGGGGGAGGATGCACTGCAAAATTTTAGCGATGTGGGAGGGAGAGATGGAATTTCTGATTTAAATGGAGAGGTTGGGTTGCTTGCTGGCAATGACCTCATTTAAAGTTGAGACATTTTCGTACTCAGTCTCTTCAATTTAACTTGTACTTTGTGCCCTGTCTTCCTAAAATAAAATAAATGAGAGCTGGTGTTGGTCAGTGTTGGGTTTTGAGCTGTGGGTCGCTGTAACTGCCATGGTACTGCCCCCCCCCCCCCACCTATCTTTATTAATTTTTGCAGTGGTGCAATATGCAGTGGTGTTCTGTTTATTTTGATTGTCTCAATTAAATTCCATTTTTTAAACTTGTGAGTACTATCTCCTGTTCCCTTTACATACTGCTTTAGTTTTTGTTCTATATACTTGGAATCAAACAATTGGTAACGCAATTCTCTATTCGTTTGAATGGTTGAGATCACAGGAGGTTACTGCTGCTGAAAAGTGATGTTGTTCAAAAAAGAACAACTCAATGGTGAAAGTGGCATGAGATTCTCCCAGCAGTAACAATACTATATTTTGGATACAGGTCATGGGAATTACAAAATTGATTACAAAACATGAATATTCAAGATGAAGCAACAGATTCTCTGCAAATACGATAAGCAATGTATAGAGACCTGGATGGAGAATTTGTAGGTTAAGACCAGGATTTAGGCCTTCATGACCAGTTATCACCTTTAAAAATCTTGAAATCAAAATTAATTTTTTGATGTACATTCTCCTTACTGATGTCAATGCAGTTCACATAGCCATATAACTACAGTGAATTTGTATTCAATTTCCACAGACAACTTATGTTGAAGGTGATCAGGTTCTCAATTTGTATAATCTATGTACTTGCTCGTACACTGATATTGTGAGGAGATTTAAGATACTGATCACCGTTCCAGTAATGTTGATGTGTCATGTGTTTAGCTACATGTATACAGTTGCTACACATTGACATTCTGGTCATGATTGCTAACAGAAAATTGTTTTTTCCTAACAAAATGTATTTATCCAAATTATAAACAGAAATTCTCCTTACTAAACCATTCGAATGTTATTCTTATTGAACTATTTTATGAAGAATGCTGTAAACTAAAGATACTGCATACGTATACAACTCACTGTTTCATTCACAAACAAAACTACATCATGTAAATGTTGTATATTTGGGAAATAATTTCCATCTGTGTGGTCTGTAGTTTTGATCATTTATCTGTAGTTTTGATCATTTAAAAAGTTCGTTAGTGACGTTAGTGAGAATATCAATAACTTAAACATCAAATTACAGTGTGTAGTAAGAGAATTATTTTTCAGTGTTTGATTATCCTCTCAGTAGTTTAGCCGGTGATTTGAGCTACATTTCTTAATCGCTCCTCTTCTCTGAGCCTTTCCTGTAATCAATGTTTGCTTTTCCCTACGTACCGTATCATGTATGAAAGATATTCGTCAGAGTATTTAGCTGATCGTGTAATTCTTGCTGCCTCTCGTTGCGTCTACAAACAGAATCATTTTGTCCAACACTTGCAGTCGGTGTCACCTCTCCTGATCGGTTTCGTTCATAATTCTAATGGCGGCATTTTGTCAAGGCGTTTGAACCTAGTCAAACGGTGTGCCTAGGCTGTTCGAAGTCTTTGTAATCTCTCTTCGTTGCTCGATCGCGATCGTGCTGAACTTCAAGTCAGCGTTCGGCGGAGTTTCGGTGGTTAATTTTAACGGACAAGGATTTCCAGCCGCTTGTGGAATCCAGCGTTGTTGTCTTTGCTGTTCTTTCTCATTTGCATCAGAAACTGGTTGTGTTTTACCGAGAGTAAACATTTTTTTCACAGATTATGAGTAAGGTTAAACAGCCGCCGGCACGGCCGCCATGAATAAACATGATTACGCCATTGTCAGCGGTCGCGATTTTTGTTGCCAGGCAACTGTCGGACACCATCAAGTATATAAATATATATATAAATATATTTTTTGCTCGAATTCACGCGGCTCAGCTCCCGAGGGACGACAAATTTATTAACCTCGCTACGCTCGGGCCTTCGGCCCTCGCTTCGCGAGGAACAAGATGCTTACAAATGTCAAAGCCAAACAATGGATTTAAGTACTTGTGAAGAATACTTATACCAATGAAGCCCTTCTCTGATGACATACATTTCCGCACACTAATACGTGTTTCATTTTCAATGTCATAAAGGTCTGTCAGTGATGTGGAAATCTCTCGGGTCTCCCAGGGATACCTGTAGTGAAAGCGGCATTCACCATAGTACATATGTGTGTTTGCACTGTCACTGAGATGTTGACCATGTAATTTACACCGTCTGCATCCACATTTTCCTTGATTTAAATGCTTTCCCACTTCACACTGGCCAGGGTGATCTCCACACCAACACAATAAAAGAACTTGCACAGTTTCTACAGGTGAAGGTCGATAACCTTCTATGTAAATTTCTCTTTAAAAATTTACCTCAAATCCATCAATAAATCCTTTGCAAATGTCATTCATCAGTGGTTGAAGGAAAGGGTCTAGGGCTTCACGAATGTTTGGAACTGCATACGATGGTACAAATCCAACAACATAAATCTCATCAACATGGTTCCTGTCTTCTTTTTTCATGTTGGCAATTGAAACTTCAACTGAACCACAACTTTTGAGGCTTGAGCCAAATGGTTGCCAACCATCCCAATGCCCAAGAAGTGCCAGGTTTAGGGGACTTCCATTTGCAAACTTTATTCTGTGCTCAAAACTTTCAAGGCATTCAGGGCATTCCAATCTTAACTCCCTCTTCTGGTGTATTTGGTGAGTTAGTTAGATGATTGGCAGAAATTGGAATCCCACAGGAGGGGCACAAACTTGGAAGAGGCCAAGTCTTGTCTGGATCCCAGAACCACTGTAGATCAACCCATCGCTCCCCGTCCCAGAGTTCTTTTTTCAAAGGCCAACTTTCATTTTTACCTAGCCAATGATCACGTTCCTTCCAATGGGCAAGCATTTTTTCGCAGAGGGTTTTGTTATGAAACCAGTTTTTAACCTTATTGTTTAGTCCCAAATAATATGTTAGGTAAGGTTTATTACCACAGTGAGTGCAGAGATTATCCTTGCTTTCCATAAGACTGTACTTTCCACTATAGGAATACTTTGGTACTTTGGAGTCATCATCTACTGCTTTATTTTGGCGGCAAATACAAATGTAGTACGCCTTAGCACCCTCATATCCTTCTTCTCTAAGTAATGACTGAACATCATTCCACGTTTTTGGCCACAATGTGGTCAAAATGTCTCTATCAACGGTCTTATCATCAAGAGTGGAAAGTAAGAGTTTCTTGGCATATTCCAAAATATCTTCAAAGATTCCAACTGAGACTCCACTGTCTCTTTTTATTTTGAGCGCATCCAAAACAGCAGTTACCACAAGTTTTCACATAGGATTTGTCATCACGTTTGCAGTTGGTGGCTGAGTTGGCTCCTGATCAGAAACATGCATGGGTTGCTCTTGTTGTGAAAGATCCTCGTCAAAGTCCAGAACCAGCTGTTTCCATTTCACTCTCACCTTCACTACCATTATTTTCAAGAAAATCTGCTTCCATATCAGAATCAATTGACTGGCGTGCACTTTCCTCGTGATCGATTCCCTGGTCAACAATTCCAAGCTGAGTTTCATGATCAATTAAAACGTTCGTTTGATTCCAGTGTCGCAGTTCTGTACTTCTATCGGTTGCTCCTCCCATACAATTTGGACATGGACAATGAACGTGGCGGTAGGGTTTTTCTGAACAGTTGCAAGTTGCAATTTCACTTCTACTCCAGCATTGAACTTTTCTTACCTCCATCTTGAAAATTATTAGACGCGTGGAATCTGGGAACGAGACCGTTCCTTTTTGACATGTGCGTGGTCACATTCCCGGGACCCCTTGCGCGCGTAAGAATAAAGCTCGCCAGCCCGCCAAATTCTTTCTCTTTTGCTGCCTGTTCCTGCCCGTTGTTGTTTGACAAATAGAAAAAAATGGCTGATTCAGCGAACGAGTCGTTCGGATTCGAAGTTGGCGTCGAAGAAAAGGGAGAGCAAGCTGAAAAGAGCTCAAGTGCAACGGAAATCTTAACGCGAATCAAAGAGTGTTTCGGAGAAAGTTGAAGGTAAGAAACTTACAGCGAAATGTTTTTGGCGCGAAATGGCCATTCAACTTTTTGATAAATAAATTTCGTCCTATTTAAATTTCAGAGGAAGAAATAAATGACAACGATTCCATCAAAGACCTCGCTTCTAGGGACGCCGATGCACCTATTTTTACCAAACTCGGTTTGTCGTATGGAAAAGCAGTGCGTTTTAGAAAAGAATTTGGAGCAAACGAACCGAAGCTAGAGGCTGCCAAGCAATCTCCGCCCGCTTTGAAACCCATGATGGCGGACATGTCTTCCTTCACGCCAGAGATAAGATGAGTTTACTTGGCAAAGTAGGTCTTACGTTTTGTATAGTACAACACTGATTGAACATTTCAATGTCCTGTAATTAATAGTTTTTTTTCTGTTTTTCAGTCACGTTTTAAATTTTCCATACATTTGTCTACAATTGTTTTGTTTGGTGATTATTCCCATACAAACACATCAACTTTGAGGCCGACATGTCAATTTACCCAGAATGCAATGCGTGGTGCCATCTTTTCTGTAAATTCCTGGATTGCATAGTGCCATATTTGTGAGTACTGCCATCTATATTTCATTGCAGACGCAAGTTGGTGGGACAGCTTGCTACTGATCATTGGAACTACACACATCCAAAATTTAACACTCCCGAAAGAAAAGTAGAGCTAGCCAAGTTCGCAGAGAAAATTGAAGGGGAATGTGCTGTTCCTTCCGTTGGATTCAACAAGGAAGGAATTTCTAAGCACATTCAAGATTTTTTTAACGAACAGAGAAGATATCGGAGGAAAAGGAAACAGGTATATGACTGTATATAATTTTTGTAGGTTACTGAATTGAATACCAATTGCAACTTCAAGATGATTTCAAAGTGCAATAGTAATATAGGCTGCTTTCCTCTGCATTATACTCATATAATTAAAACAAGAAAATACCTACTTGAAATAGCTTACCAACATTTTGACCTGAAATTTATTTCAATTAACCTAAGTTAATGTATGTTTTCCCATTTTGGATTTTACTTCCTTTATTTTTATTGTTTTCAGGGCATCTCACCCTTAGTAAGTCTGTAAACTAAGTACATGTTATCAACTTCTGCATTTATTGCTTTTCTTTTGTTCCAGGAGGACAGTAGCTTGACCAGTTCTGAGAAAAAGGATCCTGACCTTCCAAAGTTTGTAAGTGTATTTTAATAATTCTGTAGAACAATAAGCTCAAGTCTAACACAGGATCTTCAAAAGTTAACTTTGCATTTTCCACTCTGTCATATAATTTGGCTGTTCTTGAACTTTGATAAGTCTCAGTCTAGCTTCTCACAGTATCTCCCAACCTTCATCTATAGGTAAGCACTTGAAAGAATAGCTGCATGGTCCTTTATTTTAGCATGTTAACATCCTTTTCACAGTGCCATTCAATTTACAAGGGGATTAGCCAATGATATTTGACGTGTTTTCAAGGTGGCAAGGTTTTGATTAACATTATAACACACCATAAATAAGAAAAAGTGAATTTAAGCTTTATTTCTCTTTTGCATTAAAGGTAAAACACCATAGCAAACCCAGGGGGTCAGGAGAAGCAAAGAACACAGATAATGTGAGTATTAATAAGTTGTAATCATAGTAGTTTCCTAAGTTGCTTCATTGTAACAATGGTCACACCTCATGACTAAGAAGAAAAAGTGAAGCTTTATTGATCTTTTGCATTGAAGGTTAAACGTGGTGGTACCCCAAGTGTCTTAACAAAGGATACAGATAATGTGAGTATTAATAAGTTGTAATCATAGTAGTTTTCTAAGTTCCTATATTGTGACATAATCTGGTCACAATCAGCATGTTTAAGACTCTGTTATGATCATCAAGCTTGTTAACCCTTTAAACCCCAATACTCACATGCACATTTTCTTCATAAATTTCTTATAATATTAGTAGAATTTGTTAAAAGATCAGGGCTTGACAATTTTGATTCTCTTTGGTGATCATTGTATTAATTCTCATAACTATTTCTCTTGATTAAGCATTGATATTGCAAGGAGAATTTTATGTTGGTCACTTGGGGCTTCAAGGGTATATTTCCCACACTGTCACTGTCACCATCCAACAAAGCCAGCATGCTTAGTGAAACCACAGCTAAGATAAGATTATTGTGAGATAAGATGAAATTTAATGTCAATTTATGGTAGTGGTTTTTGCAGCTTTTTGGTCTGCAATGCATGCATTGGCTACTTTAGAAAGCTAGCCCAACTGAATGCAATTCAGTGTAAACACTCCATAAATTTGCTTATTTTTTAGGATTTCTTATGAAGTATTGTTGATTTTTAATTGCAGGACAACAGTGATGATATAAGCAGCAGTGCATCCACCCTTTCACCCGTTGAATCAGAAAACGAGGACATTGGTAATGTACCAGATCCACTGCCAGCTACCCCACTCCCATCCCCCACTGCTGAGGGGGATGTCAATAACTTGCCAGCACGAGTCTGCAAGATGGTTGTAAAAGCTGTGTGTGGAAGGATGCCCTCTAGAGAAGAAATTCTAAGTCTATTAAAGAACAAATTTTCTGTGACACCTAGAAATGTAACATCTCTAACACCATCTCAACTAATTGAAGTAGTCTCAAAGAAGCTAATCAGGCACAGATATGTAGAAATACCAGATTCTGTTGACTTCAGCCAGCTACAATCAAGTGCCATTAAAGTAAAAAAGGAGATCGAAATGTAAGGAAAACCTTTTGCGGAAGTGTGTTGTGTTCAATTAGTTTGAACTGTCTTCAATGTCGCTTTTTTTAACTTGAGAAAAACCTTGTGTTTAAAGCATGTTGTGTTGGATTAATTGATGCTGTGCTGTATTATACACTACGATAATTATACACTATGAAGTTGTGATGATTTCCATATTTTATTGTAACTCAAACAGCTGATCAGCATAAATGCAAATGATACATTAATGGACAGATTATTAATTATTGGAATAATGAAGGTGATTTAAAAATTTGAAGATATATTGTTTATTAATGCAAAGCATAAACTATTTCTTTTTAAAAAGAAAGATTACAGTTAAGGTTAAGTTCATTAAAACTGTTTGACACCAAAAATGCATTCTGAGAGTTATTGTTGGTCTAGACTAAGGACAGAAATTAGAATGGGAATATTAAATCCCATTTAGGGGAAAAAGTGACCCAAAAGAAACCCAATCCTGGGCAAAACTTGGGACAGTAAAATTCCATAATTGGAATTGAAATGGGACTATTAAATCCCATTTAAGGGGAAAAATTACCCAAACGAAACCCAGTCTTGGATAAAACTTGGGACAGTAAAATCCCATTACTGGAATTAGAATGGGACTATTAAATCCCATTTGAGGGTAAAAGTTGACCCAAAAGAAACCCAATCTTGGGCAAAACTTGGAACAGTAAAATCCCATTACTGGAATTAGAATGGGACTATTAAATCCCATTTAAGGGGAAAACTTGACCCAAAAGAAACCCAATCTTGGATAAAACTTGGAACAGTAAAATTCCATTACTGGAATTTGAATGGGAATGTTCAATGCCAATATTGGGAAAGAAGTAGCTCAATAAAAACCCATTATTGGATAAAATTTGGGATAGAAAAATCCCGTTATTGGGATATCAATGGGATTTTGTAGATCCATGAATGGGTTTGGTAGCACTTTCCCAATTTCGGGTTTTCCCAAAGAAATCCCTTTGAAATCCCAAATAATTACCGTTTTAAACCCAAAATGGGAAATCAGAAAATTTTCCTGTGTGTATCATAAAAGCATTTAAGTTTACGTTCACTTGGATTCGTGGGTGCATAATGTGACCATGTTCACAAAATGCATGACGCAATATTTTTGTCAAAGTTTTAGAATTACATCTGTAGAAAGTATTTCCTATGCTAATCAAATCAGCCCACATTGTTAGGAGTTATTTCCCTTTCTTAATCAAATCAGCCTACACACAGGATTTGCATCATAATTTCCTTTATGTCACACTACCACTCCTTGTATCAAAATCATAGGAATTTCCTGCTATTGTTCGATTCTTTATAAAAAAAAAGTACAGTTAGTAAGTTTAATTCAATAGTTCAAAGTGTTCAAGACCTGCACTTAGAAGCCCAGGACCTCTTGGTCAAGAAAAGTAACTCCTGTGTAACCTCCAGTCGGTGACTTATTTTAATGAGGATTTGGTATGTCACATTTTGACCTTGTTATTATGTCTAGAATTTAAGTTGAAGAATAATACAGTTTGTATGCACTTATCTCAACCCTATTGTCTAGTCTTTGTTTGAATCCTTAGTTGATTCATGTACAAATTGTATCCAGAGTGCATCCAGTTCTCAGAACATTGTATTTGGCTGTAGTTTTAGTTCACTAGTAATGTTATGCAATACTAAGTTCAATGGTGAAATTAGATATTTCACTGTAGCTTTCATTGTTTAGTCCAGCAGTGATGACAGATGTTATCCTGTCACAGAATATGTTGCCAGTTTTCTTAGTTTTATGTCAAAGAAAAATATGAAAATAATTACTATTAAGATTAGTTTTATTCAATTTTATGCTGTGTTGAGGTATTGTTTTATCAGTATTTCACTTGTTTTCATTTAATAATTATATGTTTGGATAAGAGGATTAGTATTTTACTAGTGTCACACAATGGTCACTGTTTTGTCATGCAATGCTTTGAAATTGTCTTGTTTCTTGAAATTTAGTGCATGGCATTGCATGTAAATCTATTGTACTTTTACTAGTTATTTTGTTTTATTATTTTAATTTTATTGTAAATTATATTGTTAGTGATTTGCTTTTTGTAATTTATTTCTTTTAGCTTGCAATCACCCTTTTGCTTTTTGTAAATTCCTGCATAAATAAATTTTATTGTGGCTATAAGTCTGTATTGTTGTTCAAATAACAACACCAGAACCTGCCTCGGTCACATTTGGCGCTGCGAGCAGGGTACAAAAGTCAGAAACCAACTGGAAAATCAGTTTTATAAAAGGGTGGTCGCAACAACAGCATTAGCATCAAATCATTATGTCTGCTGAGGAGTTGAAGAAAACAAGAATTGACCAAGAAGTATGAAGAAGCTATGGACCAACTCAAGGCCCCGAAAGAATCTGCTTCAATGTCATCGCAACC